>MU227479.1:308849-331018 GCA_018584345.1 Thuja plicata | reverse complement strand
GAAAAGTAATACTACCTATGCATGTGGGATAATAAAATATACTCACGGGACGACTTACAAAGCATATGCGTCCAACAACACTACACTAACCAAATAAACAGAAGGAACACACAGGTTCCTAACAGGGAATGTAGGACTTATGAGGGATACCAACATCTTGATTTTGAGTCATGTAGGAAAATAAACGACCTTTAAGATTTGTCTTCATATCAAGGGATTTCTCAATAGCTTTGATAAGAACAGTAAGAGTGTTAGAAAAAATAATTTCATGAGGAGAATTAGGATAAATGATGGTTTATTGAGGTAGACATGGAGGCTCATGATGAGGAAATGGTGGGATAATTTTATCTTGCCATGAAAGAGGACCATTGGTCAAAGTGGAAGGGATGTTGTGATCTTGTTTTTCAATACACTCATTGGAAATGGTGGAAGGGATATCCCAATCTTTCTTAGGAGGTGGATAAGATATAGGACTTGGAGGGATACTTTGAACTTGGGGGGGAATGGTATCATATTGGAATAAGTGAAGGGTATGAGGGGGTCATCATAGAATTCAAGGGATATAGATTCTTTCTCATATGTTGGAGGATATTGGATGGTTTCTTGTTCTTGATTTATGTTAGCACTTGTTTCTTCATTCATTTAATTATCCTCTTGACATGAAGCCACTTCTAAGGAAGAGATAGGAGTTTGGATATGCATGTGGTTTTCTTGAACAATGTCTTGGAAATATGGGGGGTTATTTTGAGTGGGTTTAATAGGGATTTAATCACACGGTGGCTTAGGATCTAGGATTGTTCAAGTATGGGAGGTGTTTGTATCAATACTTGGATTAACATGGTTTTATTTTGGAGATAACCCTTGAGGGTAAACACATTCAACATGGTCAACATGAAATATATCATCATTAAGTTCATTATTTGATGGAAATTGTGTAACTAGATGTGAAGATTCAAGAGATGATGGAATAAGTAAAGGTTACATGTGATCCATTGCTATACTTACGTTCTCAATTTTGATCATGTTTGGGATTAATGTATTATTTATTTTAGATGATTCATTAGACTCTTCAATTTCAATGATACCTTTGTCAAGGAGGTCTTGGATCTTATGTTTCAAATCCATACAATTTGATGTCTTATGTTTGTTGTGTTAATGATATACACAATAATCACTAAAGAATTTACATCCCCATGTAGTCATTTTGGGAAATGTGATAAGATTTTTTCAAGTAGATCTTTCAAAGATGATTCATAAGATTGTCCCAAAGGTGTAAACTTTCTATCCAAGGGGTATTCAGGTTCATATGTGTTTGCACAAGTAGTGTTGGACTTGAGATTTTATTTTTGACTTTCAACTATTTTTTGTTCAATTTTTGCAATTTGCCTTTGTATTCCTTGGATTTGTGTATTAGCCATTATTCTATTTGTTTCTCAGAGGCATCTCTCAAGATTTGTGGTTGGTTCATATCTTGATTGTTTTCTAGAGTTTAGGTCATGAATTTGTATCTTGAGATCTTGAATTTGTTGAACCAAGGAGGCCATGGGCATGTATGATAGTTTTGATCTAGTTCGTATTGCCATGAAAAATTGACATGAAAAATTGATTGAAATCAATGTGAGAAATATCCCTTTAGATATGTTGGATGTTGTCTTGAATTTTGAAAAAAAAATTTCTACCGAGTGATGATTATGTGTTTCAATTTTTGATGTTCAATATGAAATATGTATAAGATGATAGAACCTAATAGAAAAATATATATTTCTATGATGAAGGTTCTAAATTAACTTTGATTTCTAGGATTCTAGGTGAAGGATCTGATGGTCATATTTTGTCATTAGTATACAAAGGAAACCATTTTTGAACCGTCAATAACATGATCACCGAAAGATAGGTTTATAGTGCAACCCGACACACTAGTTCACAGAGGTCACCAAAAATTCTAAGTGCACTATCATCGATAGAATGGTTACAATGTAAACCAAAAACACAGTCTACAGTGTAAACTGATAGACAGTCTATAGATAAAACTGAGAAGTAGAATGTCTACAAGGACATCACTGTTGAAAGACTATAGAGAAACCCGAGCACCAATCTACTAAGAGACAACTATATTTTTGACAAATGTGGATCTGAGTTACACGTCAGATAAAACAATTGAGTTTTATATTTAGCTTTAAAGCTTATATTTAAAACTATTTCTTGAGGGACAAGTAAAGAATATGTAATTATTTTAATCAGTCTAATTGATTGTAAACATGAAAAATAGGAGATCAAGGTCAAGTTGTAAACCTTTGATCATAGAATTTTTATTGTAAAGAGTGAAACCTAGATAGGTCAATATATTATATAAATAGATGTAGAAATCAAATAGACAATGATGATTATAGCCATAGCAGACATCTATGGATTAGATAGAGAGTTTTATGCAGAAGGACAACAAAAGATGAAATTAGTTATGAAGAGAAAGATTCAAGGTTACTGAGTAGAACAGAGGTATTAATAAATAACTATAGGTGATACACATACATTGTGAACTTAAAGGATCTGTACTCAATAATTCAAGATTGCATATAATCAGGTCAATAAGTTTTTTTGACTACATTCTAACAAGTGTAGCAAATAGAAGAAATCCTTTAAGAAGGTAGATTTAATGATCCTTATGTAAATATCTTAACCAAGTGCACACTAAATAGTGTTTCTAAATCTCTTAACCAAGTAGACCTAACCAGTCTAAAATGTTACTCCTAACAGGGTAAGATCATCAAAAGTGATCAAAATTATATCCTTAACCGGCACCTTCCATTCTGCAGATAGTGAAGCTTTATGGGTTACATCCCCACCGTTGTTTTTACCTTCTAACAAGGGTTTTCTATGTTAGCAATTCTTGTGTCATGTGTACTTACATTTCATGAATGTTTCTATGAGTGTTTACATGCAATTAAGTTTATATTTTGATATTACATGCATAAGATAGAAAAGCATCTATGGTCAGTAATGCAAGGAATTGATTACTAAAGGATTAAGGGTTAATTGATAAAAAGTTTTAAGGGTACTGATTTACCCCTCCCCTCTTAGTACACACCATTCCATTATTCCAACAATTGGTATCAGAGCTAGATCTCTTATTTGGAAAATTTTAAATCACTTGAGAGAAAAGATCATACAATGGAAAGGTATAAGCTAGATAAGAATATTGAAAATTAGAAATTGCAGATACAGATCTTCTATGAGAAATATAAAGAAGAAAGAATAAAGATGAGAGAGATACTAGATGAAATAAATGTTATGGCATCTCATTGTAATGAAACAAACTATCATGAAGAAGAGATACCTAATTTATTTAAGTCATCAGGATCTACATATAGAAATACATTAGACACATATGAAGGAAGCATTACAAATCTGAATGAAATAAATCAACATCTAATAGAGAAAGTAAAGGTATTTCCAATTGGTCAAGAGACACAGATGGTAAGTATGATTTATGTAATGAATAATGCTAGACGAGCTCAACAAGAAAGAACTTTAGCTATTGATGACAGGAGGAAGATCATTGAAAAGCTACAAGAGAGAGAAACTAAAATACAAAGAGTTATTGAACATCATCATGAGATCACCAATCAAATTGTTTTTAGTTATTGGTGAGCTAAGAGAAGAAAATGAAAAACTAAAGCATGAATTAAGGATTCAACAACACAATGATATGATCAAGAAAGCTGACAAAAGCACAAAAAGAATGGATGATTTTCTGGATGGACAAAGGAGAGTCAACAAAAATACCAGTCTAGGGTATATCGAGCATGGAGAATCATCATACCAAGCTGATAAAAAATATGTCTACACAAATCCAAGACCAAGGAAGCAGTCATGCATTAATTAAGGAAAACCAGGCCACACATCAAATGTTTGCAGGAGCAAAGCTAACGATATTCCTAAATCCACATCTACATTCATTGATAAATGTTATAATTGTAGCAAGAAAGGACACAAAGCACATGAATGCAGATCTAAGGTGAAACAACCAAATAAGGAAACCTACATGGAAAAATATTATTCCACTTGCAAAATGTATGGGCATACATCTCTTGAATGCAGGAAGAACAAAAAGAAAGCATGGAAACCTAAAGAACAACAAAATAATCATCAACCGAGAAGAGTCAGTAACTCATATGTTTGGGATTACAACACATGGAAAAACTACACATCATGTGGTATATATGGATACATAGATAAAAAATGCATGAGAAAATGGATGAGAAGGTATAGAAACTAGACTAACCCCAGAATGGCATGCTTACACTGTCATAGGGTCGGTCATCTAAGCAAGGACTGCAGAGACTAAGTGACAAAGTCAAGAACTTTTTCCAATGGAAATACCATTGAAGATATTAGGAGAACAAGAAACAAAATGTGGAGGAAAGATACAAACACTGATGATGCTAGACGAAGAAATACAATTGGTGACACCTTATCCAATGGATCAGGTGATTCCACCACCCCCACCTAAGCAGAATAATTATGGAACTACACTATACAAAGATATATTTTACATCGGTTCCATAATACATTGATAATATGCCAAATTAGCATAAATAAAGATGCACTATGGTATTAATTGTTATGAATTTATGAATCTAATCTCGTCAGTCAAATACATACCAAGAATCATCAGTGAACATATAAAAGCCAAGTTGTTAATGTAAATTGAGCCTTGTCAATAATCATGTAAAAAGACAATGAATTCTTTGCTACATACCGAGCTTTGTCGGTGAACATGTGAAAGTTCAATCAAATTGACACTTACCTTGAGCATCACATTCTCACCGAGGATGAAGTTAGTATGTTCCCCAAGAGACTCCATCTTTGAACACTGAGTTGTGGGTAAAGTATTTATTGCACTACTTAGGGCATCATCTATAAAAGGGAAACAAAAAATCTCATTTGCTCACAAAGAGATTAAGAGCGAAGAACAATGACCACATTGTAGAGCGAATCAAAAGCACATTCATGGATTTTTAGATGGACTCATAGAAACTACATCAGATCATGTGAGTAACTAAGACTCACCGAGCTCATAGTTTTTTTATGGGAAAATCCCTAATTTCACAAAAATATGGCAACCACTTCACGAGTTTCCAAAATCAACAATGCAAAGGATATGAAAGTTAATCTGATCAAGAACTCTACATGTGAAGAACCTAAGTACAAATTATGCCCTGAGGTTTCTTCACAACCTAACGATGCTAGAGTACTCTCAAGAATACCACCTAGGGTTTCTAGTTGAGAATGTCTAAGCCTATATCCATTGTAAGGTTGTAGAGATCGGAGATCTCAAAGTTGAGGAAGCTTACAAGAAGCTTTACACAGATGGGAACATCAAGGATGAACAAAAACACATTAAGGTAAAAGGGTTGACAAATGCCCTAATGTTCCTAAAGGAATTCAAAACTGATTGTATATGGATAGTTCTTAGTTGGGTACATGACCAAAAGATGTGGCTAGATGAGCCAAAACTGATCACCAAGGATGTAATACACACAATAACATGTTATCCAGTAACCGACAAGGTCAAAGCACTCAAACATCCTCCTTGAACCGATGTATAAAAGATGACAGGTGCAGTATGGGATGGTAGAGGTTTAAAGGTAAACTCCATCACCGATCCAGTACTGAAGTTCATTGTATGTGTATTGGGATACAAGGCATTCCAAGCCATCCAGTTAAACAACATAGCATGCGGAGCAATTGAAATTGCCCATAAGATTGTGAAGAAGGGATGACAACTGTATCTATCTAAGCTTCTATTGAAGCAATTGGAGGAGAACACGAGGACAATTAGGTTAGCAAGGAATAATTTATGTAAGTTCAGATCACTCCTCATGTGTACATTTTTCTATTTCCATAACTTCTTCCCATCTCTCGATAATGTCAATTGGGACACTACCTGACCAATGACAATTCAAATTAGTGAATTTATTAAGTCACTAGGGGACAACTTTAAATTAGTTATGGATGCATATTTCACTAGATTCAAAGATAGAATTTAAAAGAGGATGAGGATACCTAAACAATTGGTGGATAAGTAGAAGGATGACATATGTTTCATAATGGATACTGACACCACCTTGATCAAACTAGTTTTATCAAGGACAACATGGTTACCACCTCTTGATTATGAAATCAACATTGATCAGGCTACAAATGCTATTGAAGCATTAATAAATGAGGTAGTTGAAAAATCAATACCTAGATTTGGCACCTATGAAGAAGATAAGGTAATAATTAAAATAGGCCTGGTAGTGAAGAAGATTGACAAAAAGAAGACTAAAATGGTAAAGACACTTGAGGAGAAGATGTTGGTTAAAGATGAAGAAACTAACCAACAAGATGACACCGAGGGATAGTCACCCATCGATGAAGGTGAACAAGTGAGTGACTCTGAGTCAACTGAGTCTGATGCACCACCTGCAAAGAAACTAAGAACTACTGTTGCATCCAGGACGAGGAGTAAAACTACAAAAGTTACAAACTCACCACCTGTCAAGAAAGGAACAGTGAGGACTTAAAAAAGAAAGCCTCAAACTGAGAAACAAGCACAGAGGCAAAGAATAAAATTCATCCAAGGAAAATAAGATAAGGATGACATTGAGAAGGATGAGAAAGAACAAAGAGCTCAAATAGAAAAGAACAAAGTTCCTACAATAATTGATGAGAATGCCACATCAATCGTCAAGACAGGTAACATATCAATTCCTAAGATTAGACAATGGCTAACTCTAAAACCCAAGGATTAGGTTAAGATAGAAGAAGCCATCATATAGGCAATGATTGCATTCAAGTATGTACCTATACAGTTTGATAAGATGATGCCACAAGAACTTAATAACAACCTATCAGCAAGGTGGACATATGCACTCAAAATTGAAAAAAAAAAGATAAGGGAAAGATCCCTAGTAACAATTATTCCACCTGAGTCAAAGATGGAAGAAATTGATGAAATGATGAAGAAGCATTCAAAGAAGTTCTCAGAAAAATTAAGAGCCTACAAAGTACTACAGGGAAGCCTAATAGATCTTGACAAAGAAAGAGATGAATCTTGGAGAGAAATAATTAATCTACCTAAAGAGGATACAAGCCCCAAGAAGGTATTAGCTATTACTGAGACCCCTCACAATGAAGAGAAAAAGGATACACCAAGCCCAAAGAAAATCATTCTAAATGACACTAGGGATGTCAATCTAGTTGATCTGACAACACAGGCAAGCAAGGTCATGGATGACGTACCACAAATCTTATAGTCATTAGCATATTCAACAAAGGTCATCATCAAGGATATAACACTTATTAATGATTCTGACAACAAGCCCAAGAAAAATGAAGATATAACTACTGCCACCGAGTAGGAAAAGGATAAGGAAATAGATACCCCAGATGGTGCATAGGTAAACATACTAGGTGACATGCCTCTATTTATACAAGCTATCAATATCATAATAGAGGAAAAAGAGAAAACACTTGAACTTGAAGCAAACACACCGATGGACACAAGAGATGAACAAGGGAACCAATAAGATACACAAGAGGAAAAGAAAGATGCAAGTGGAGAGGAGAAAATAAGTGATCCCACTGACAAGAAAACCAAGGGTGAAATGGCTGCAAATACGGACAAGGTTGATGTGGAGAGGTCCACTACCAACCAGCAGGTAAATAACACAAAAGGCAAAACCCCTCCCACACAATCACCAAAGAAAGAAAAAGAGTATGAACTAGCTATAGTTCTACATTCCCCTACTTCTAGTACCATATCCAAGAAGAAGAAGAAGAAGAAGAAGAAGAAGAATAAGAATCTAGTAACATTGGATGAAATTATTGACATACCAGACTATGATCCTAGAACATTGGATCTAGAGTCACTTACAAAGTATGGTGAACTTTGTAAAAGAAAGGAAACTCAGGACAAGCTCAGGAAGGAGCACAATAACTCACAATTCCTAGAGACAACCAAAGATATACTATTGTAGATTGTACCTGACATAGATATTGATCAAAGTGCACCTATACTTGATCAATTAGCAGTTCTTATCGACACCATCACATCATAGAATGTAGATGAAGACAAGACAATAAAAGAACATGCTAAGTAGAAGTGTCTATACATGCTTACAAAGAAAATCAGCCAGGAAGTGGTAGAACAAAAGGTAAAAATTTCTGAATTAGTTACTACTATAGAACTGATAATATCAAAAGTAGTAAACATAATTCAAAATTTGTGCACATTAGAAACTTTCACTACCAAGCATAGTGACAAGTTGGCCAAAATTGATGAAGATCTTAAGGCATGTGCACAAGGTCTTACAACCGATGACAATGCATTCAAGTTGCATTATGAGAAGCTAGTAAAATGTAAATGGTTGAGACTAGAGATTCAAGAGAAAAAATACAAAATCCAAGATGAGGTAATCGAGCTCCAAGCTCTACTACTACCAAATCTCACATTAATACAACAACATATGACTTCGGTAAGAAAATTGATTGCCACCCTGGAGATGTCTATTACAGAGAGCATATATGATATGCATGCTAGACTCACCTTGGAAATCATGAACCTTGAGCACCTCAATGAGAAATGGGAGAAGATGATAGAAGACATAAAGAAATCACATCCCACATTTTTGACAAATGGTAAGAATTACCCTGTTGTCATTATTTTCAAAAAAAGGGGGAAATGATATGATGCAAGGGGAAATGATAAGGTGAAAGGGGGAATACATAAAAGGGGAATTATATGTATATATGTGTAAATGAAGAAACATGTACATATACTATACCAAGGCATGAACATAGGGGGGGTCATATTGACAAGATAAACACATGGTGTATATACTAAACATTTTAATGTTGCACATATCAGTTTTTGATACAAATGTCAAAGGGGGAGATTGATGATCATATTTTTTCATTAGTATACAAAGGAAATAGTTTTTGAACCATCGGTAACATGATCACTGAAAGACAGGTTTATAGTGCAACCTGACACAACAGTTCATAGAGGTCACCGAAATGCTAAGTGCAGTATCACTGACAGAATGGTTACAGTATAAATTGAAAACACAGTCTACAATATAAACTGATAGACATTTGTTGACGAGACTTTGTGACTGGATCTGCCAACAGAGATAAAATTTGTCACCGAGTATTGGGGTACCGACCAACTCTGCCTAAGGTTTTTCAGAGAATGAATTTTCCTAGCCTCTAAGCACCTGGTATTCGGGTCTCGATGGTGTGTGGGAGCTAATTTGGGCATGTGACCATTGTGTGAGGGGATAGATGGTTTTTACTCATCTTCTTCAGGGATTTGAAAAGGAGATGGGGTTTCCTACAAGCACTTGGATTATCAAATAAACTTCAAAAGATTGATCAGGGTTAGATATGCATTTATATCTATAGCTATGCAATAAACATTTAAACATCAAACTAAGCTCCAATGTAAGAAAACTACTCTAAATACCAAATCCATAAAGAACCTTTGATCTACATAAATTCAGTAGCAAGGGGAGATAAGATCATTAATCTAAACTAGAACATAGGAGAAAAGGACATAAGAAAAAAAACTGCATAAAAGATGTTTGTGAACTCCAAAGATCAGAACAACACATAAAAAGAAGTCATAAGGTGTTCTTTCTTCTTCATTAACTCAAAGGGTTCTAGAATCACTGGTAAATACATCTATGGCTCCAAGGGAGAATTCTAAACTACTAAGAACAATTGAGCATTGAGCTCCTGAAATAACTAAAATGAAAGGCTATCTTCTATTACTTGTTGGACTGCAAAATCATTAATTTTTTTGACCCTTGTTATGAGGTCAGACCTCTTATTTATACACATAGTTTGACCTAAAACTAACCTAATCTAACTGTACAATCAACAGATAGAATACATTATCCTATGGTTGGTACTACCTGCACCACTTACAATCACCTCAAAAAGTGTAGCGGTCTGACAAGTTAGAGGAAGAAGACAAGAAGAGAAAGCTAGAGGAATCGACATAGAGAAGAGTGCCTAGGTATTTATAGAATAAATTTGATCATCCCAGTATTTGAGGCTACATGCCTCATAAATGAAGATTGAAGCTCATTGTCTTTGATGCACATCAGGAAGTTAATGTAGGAGCGGTGCCTCGAGAGAATCATCTGTCAAATCCATCCCTCTGTCTAACATGCCTTATCAAGATCAACCACCTACTGACCCCTTATTAACTTCTTGACAATGATCAGTCAGATTCGGGGAACCTAAACATGGATAACTATGAAAGAATACAAAACTTTAGACCCAAAATTATGGAGTCAGAGAGCTGACGCTCAAAGAATAATGAATTCACAAAATTACACCCCGTGGGTAAAAATATTTGGAGCTTGAAGAAATGTACTATTCTTTGTTCTGTTTGAAGGTCTCTAAAATTTGGCCAATTCCATCCTCATCTATGTCTTTGATGCAGTCCCATGAGTCACTTATGACCCCAAATTTTTCATCAATATCTCTAGCCCCTACCTAGAATTTTGCAACTATCTTCACTGCATCATGAGCCTGGAGCATCATCTTAGATAATCTTGACATTTTTCCTCCATCAAAATCTCTGGTGAACTAGTACCGGGACTCCATCAGCTCATCAAATTTACTGAGTACAAAATCTTATAGGGCACAAGTCCCGGTAGTGAAGGGATTGACTTGTGAAACTCTTGATACAAATGCTATGTATAAATATAAAGAGTTCTAGACTCTTGGGATTCTATTATTTAGGGCTGCTACCAGTTGCCTTCTTACCTTAATTTTGAGGCCAAGTCTAGAGTGCAGGGCCCAAAAGAATCCAAAGGGCTCTTCTCCCAAAATTTCCATCTCAGTAATGGCTTCCTCCCCGAAGTTAATTATCTCTTATAGTTTGGACCGCCAATCCTTATACTTTTATATGTCCTTTTCCCAGAAGACAATGAATTTGTTCACCTGGCCCATAAGGTTGCTGACCTGATAAAGATCTGAGAGTGTCACTACCAAGAAATGCCTTATGGCTTTGATTTTCTCAGTGATCCACCCATCTACAGCCTACGCCTTCTATTTCATGGCCCTTAGAGCATCCATGTAACCCTAAGGGAGCAATGTTCCAGAGGTGGAGGCTTCTGGCTGAATCTCAGCCAGTGGCTATGTCAGCTCCGTGAGAAGCCTGAGGGGATTTTCATTTTTTCTCTTTATTCCTTCATCTTTTGAGCCTGTTTGTCATACCGGGCCTCAACTACATGGGTAGATTCCTTCAATAGGTCCACTTCACCATGTTTATCTCTCCTCCCCAAAGGAACCTCTATGACTATATAATCTTTGGCCCTTACTATTGTCACATCTGTATCTGGGGGAGGAGTCACAACTGTTGCGACTGTAATTCCTCCCAGACTGGTCCAGAGGGTATGGATGGTCTGGGCCTTTTTAGGCTTCTTAGCCTCTTGATTTTTGGCCATCATTTTAGCAAAGGAGAGAGGAGCACTTGCTACTGTCAGGGCCTTTCTTTTTCTGGATTCCACCAGCCATTGTGGCAACTAGGGTGGTCTTGCTGCTAAGGTCTGGGCATTGGGGCCTTCTTTGGGGTCTTGTGGTGTTTCCTGGTATCCATAGTTGTATTGGAATCTTTCTCTTGTTCCTCAGGGTTTCCCATATCTTCCACCTCAGTGGTATCTACATTTGCATCACCGAGGTTTTCCCCATCTTTTCCAGCATCTGTGGTCTTAGTATCCACATTTCCAGGGTTATCCCCATCATCTTGTTGCTGATGTTCTTCTTCGACACCATCCTCTAGGACATTCTTCTCCATGGGCACATCATTTGGAGAGGCCAGAGGTGTCTAGCCAATATCTAACTATTGGGCCACAGAGACCACCTCGCTGAATGTCGCACTTTGGGGCCTTTGAGCACCTAGAGTAACTAGAGGCACTTGGAGCATGAAAACTAGGGATACGATTTCTCCCGAAGGTCTGGTTCCCCTAGAAACTATTAGCTTCTCATCTTGTGCTAGTATCAGTTTTATCTTTGTCCCATGGACCAGTGTTTCTTCCACATCTTGTGGATTTTCTCATGCTTCTTATTGTTCTTGCTCTTCTTATTGCTTCGGACCTCTTTTCCTAGAGCCACTTCTTCCTGCGCATCTATCTCCTCCACCACCTTTACCATATCGGCCTATAAGATCACTAGATCTTTTGTCTGGAAGGGATCATCAAAATCATCATGGGGAGGGGAGACTGCTGGAGGATCCTCTAATTCAAGAGAAGAGGGGATGAGTTCCACCTGGGGAACGTTAGGCATCCTAGGGTCTGCATCTGTGCTTGGGGGAGGATCCACCCTTTTCTTCTTTATTATTAACTGTAACGGGGCCATGGCATTCAGAATAGCTACAGATTCATCCTTGGCCTTTGTCTACCAGCTCATAAGTGTTGCCAGTGAAGGGGATGCTAGTGGGAGGGTAGATCTAACCAGTGTAACTAGAAGACCACGGGAAAGATGGGTGCTTAGTTTTTGACTTATCTGGCTCGACGCCTCAAGATAAATATGGACTTGGTCCAAAATGGGGAGTGAATCTGAGTGTGGAACTTGGGCTAGGGTTCTCTCTTTTTCTTTCCCCTTATCTTTACTTGGCCCTACGGTCCCAGAGGCTGAAGTAGACCCCTGCGGGTGCTCCTCTTTCACACTTATGCAAAGTAATCATGAATATTTTGTATGATTCCCTGGCTGACATCCTTAATTTTCAAACTCTCCAGGGTGTCCCAATCTAGTAGAGGGAGATCCATCTTATCGATCCCCTAGGCCTTGTATGCTGGGTCCTCCAAAGGCCCGCTGTCTGAAAAATATTTCAGAAAGGTCTGAAGGCTGAAGCTCTTCATCATCCCTTTGGACATCCTTGAGTGCTGTCAAGCCAAAAGATTGAAATCATCCTAGAAATATGCCCAAAAATACTCAAAGTGGAGCTCATGTGGTGTGGATGCCTGTGGCAGTGTCGTACTTATCTTGCCAACTAGATCAAAACTATTTCTTGCTAGGTGGAACTTGGCCAGTCCTAGACTCTTCAACTCATTATCGGCTTCCTTGGCCACTGCAAGACTCTGAGAATAGTTCCTGCAAGTGATTAAGAATGGGATGGAGGTAACCTTCTTCAATGCAAAGAATGCGTGAAGTTCTAGGATTTGCCTACAAAACTCCAAAAGAATAATCCTATCCCTACAATGTTTGGGGAGTAGGTAGGGCTTTCCAGAGAACTTGGTCACCCAAATGTAAGAATGTTGCTAAAACTAAATAAAATAATTACCATATGTACTCACCAAGGTCATAGGCTCTTTTGATAGCCGGTACCTCAAATCTCAAGTAAGTGTCAAAATGTTGTGGTAAATGGACGTGTCATTTACCCATAAAAATTTGGGAAAGTTGGCTTCCCATTGGATCTGGGGATAATGTTCCCATGGGACATTCTGGCTGGGCCCATTCCTGAGAACACCCACTATCTGCAAACCCCAGAGAGTGGGTCTCTATTGTTCCAGTTCCCATAACACATATGTAGTCGTGTGAAACCTCAAATTCCAGCTGAAGATTTTTAGTTGGAAGTCTACATGGTTGGCAATAATAGTCACCTAGTCAAAGGTCTGTCCATGAGTGGTGATGCAGTATAAGAAATAATACATCCATGCCAAAAATTCCATGGCATGGGGTTCCCCAAAAAGCCTACACAAAAATATCATCCCCGCCTATATGCATTCCTTGAAATCTCTGTGGGGGATCTCCAACTTCATTTTCTTGTAGTCCCTCCTCGGGGACTTCAACCAGTAAGAATTGAATGCTGCCAGGCAAGATGGGGGAATTTATCAAACTCCTTTAGTGACACAGAATGGTAGATAACAGTAGCATTTCTGAACAAGGGGGATCCCCAGTCCTGAAGCAAAGGTGGCAGCATCAAGAGTAACAATGGCCGTTGGGTAGTTCAATGGTAGGGAATCATCAAGAAAGACAACCCGAGTAGGTGCATTGTAGTGCCTCACCAGGTGGAGAATCAACTCTGGTGCTTGCACCAAGTAGGGGAAGAAAGTGGCTTTGATAATGCTAGAGGTAGCCATGTTCTTTTCCATATCATCCCCGGTATATAGCTATTGATACATTGTCCAAACAAGGCCTTGTAGTTCTACCCATGGTCTAGCCTCTGTGTCAATGATATCTTGAAGTTTCGAATCCACTTTGGATCCCACAAGGACACCATCCCTCGGGTATTTGGATGTCAATGGGAGCTTGGCTAGCATTTTCTTTGCCTTCATCTTAGTGGCCGCCAGAGTGGAGGTAGTCAGAAGTTTCAGACTTCCAGGAGGAGTTGTTACTTTAGACATTGTTTATTAGATAATCTGTAACCTTCAAGATTGAACAATCATAAATACATTTGATAAAATATAAAGCAATTTTACAGACTCCAGAGAGTTCACCACCATATCACACCTATTTTCAAAATATGTTAACCCACATCAAATCCCAGAAATATAACAATGAACAACTTACATGGAATTTGATCAACACTCGGGGGTTCTAGGGATATTGGTTTATGTGACAAAATGGGATGAAGGCCCAGGGATGTTTAACACCTAGAGTTTGGAGAAACTAGCTATTATCGAAGTGACCAGGTAGTGAGCCATACTGGGCTGACATGGGTTGTCACATGGTCATGGAATAAATGACTTTATGACATTAATTACGATAGATGTATGGACACAAATGAATTGAATACCAGATGGGATGGTTTTGAATGCTCATGTGTGGGGGTATTTAATCCTGCCATCAATGATAAAGTGATGAAGGAGAGAGAAAACTGCCATGGCTCCATTAGGCGAGGTGCCAAGTTCAGACTAGGAAAATACTAGGTGGATGAGATGAAAAATTGGGTATACGACATGAAGAGCATGGTGAGCTCACCATAGGAAGGGTTGTCACAAAAATTTATAGACCAATATACTGACCAAATTCACATGGGAAGCCGAAGAATGGAAAAATTTACAAGAGACGACCCTATACTATAGAATATTTACAATTTACAGAGAAGTCACAACAATTTACATATAAATTACAACTATTTACAAAATCTATAGGAATGTACACTATTTACAGGAAAGAAAATAAGGCAAGGAAGGTGGAAAATCTTCTCACAGAGCCATCCCACCAACGCGAGGCGACGACAAACCAGAAGACAAAACAAAAATGAAGGCAAGGCCAAACAAGGAAAGAGAAAAGCAAAAAGGAAAGAACAAAGCAAAGCTAAAAGAAAACTAGAAGAGAGTCGAAGGACCTACCTTGAAACTAGGAAATGTAGGAGGAGGAGTACAAGAAGTGCTCTACAAACTAGGGAGCCTCATGGACCATGAACACTAAAATCTTTGCAGGAAAGCCAAAAGCACTCACAAGCTTCGAATGCAAACTTCATTGCAAAGCACTATTAAACCTTCCAAAGCAAATCACAGTTAATGAAAATTCACTCTAATTGCTCTTAATCACTCTGGGTAATTTGTTCACAGTAAATGTGAAAATGACAAGTGAATCTTCATTTATACCCCTAGGGTGAAAATATACTGCTTCCTTCCACAAGTCTCGATAAAGGAAAACCTCAAGACTCTGGGCCTGGGGATCCCATGTAACCACACCCTCTAAAAAAGAGGAAGTAGTGACAAAGAATCCCAAAGTCCAAAATTTGTTTGGCACAAAGAAAAAAAAATACTCTGGGACCGGGCCCCAGAGGGAGAGAAAACCAAAAATCAAAGAAAACAATGACCCCGTGGAAGCAAAGGCCAGAAGAAAACAAAAGAAAAAAGGAACAAGGAAAAAGAAAAAAGGGGGACCCAACATTTTGCCAACAAAATGTAGGTATGGGTATGGAGGGCATAACAAATGGTGACTCACTGGGATGAATGCCTTAGCACATTTAAGAACTACAAAATCTTTGGTTAGCAAAACTGGAACTCACCTTTACCTGTAGAATTCTTCTTGCAAGGCGCGAGGTGTCTAAGAAAATCTGACTCTTCATTCATTCAATCCTTCAATCTTTTGTTAATCGTGAAGTATGTGCTTTGGAAGAAAATCAAGCCAATGACTTCTGGGAGAAGTAGAGAGAGGGCACTGAATACATTGAACCAAAATAATTATATCTTGCATGATCCCCTAGATACCAAAATTCTCTATTCTTTCGTTTTATTTCTTTTCTTTTGAAGATGGGGAAGATAGTACTTCTTTCACCGTGAACCTTAAGCTTAGCTAATTTTTACGATGATACTTCTTTCACCTTGCCATCCATTTTAATTTATTCAATAGGAGAGAAATTCTGGATTTGGGATATTTTTTTATTTTTGGATTTGGCCAACAACTAGTGCAACCGATATGTTCTAAAGGACCTTACAATTACTTGCTTCTTAGATTTTTTGTTAACCGATGTCAAGGCTTTCAAGATATGAATCCGATGAAGATTACTCATAACCTTTTTCCATACATACAAAATAACTATGAATTGTGGATAAATTCCACCATGCTAATGATAGATTCCAGACTAACCAAAATGCACAATGAACCATTCTAGGGACTAGATGTCATGCGAAGCATACCTGTCTACAAGAAGAGGCCAACATGCTAGGAACCCAAAAAATAAGATGCAAAGAAATGAGGAAAACCAAAGAAAAAATACAAAAAATAAAGGAAAGAAGATGACCCCAGAGGACTATAGACAACTATTTACATGGGTAAGGCATTCGCAAGGAGAACCAGGAAAATATATTTACAAGCAGGAAAACCTTTACATATAATACAACTTTGGGAAAACTTACCCCCTGCCTCATTCAAAGTAGTGTTTGAGAAATTGTTCATTAATAGGAAATGGGATGGCTTCTCCAGTCATGGTATTGAGGTGATAAGTGTTAGCCCCACTGATCTTTGAGATTAGGTATGGTTCGAGCTAGAGCCTTTGAAATTTGGTGAGCTTTTCTTTCTTCTCATGGGCCTTGTCCCATAGAAGGACTAGGTCAAAAACCCAAAAGGCTTTGTACTGGGCTCTCTGATCAAACCATCACTTGATGAATGCTTGATGATGCACAAAATAATTCTAGTGTCGCATCTCTTTGTTCCTCCATTCTCACCAAGTTCAAGAGTCAAACCTCCATAATGTTGTCCTAAGTGTTGAATTCCTACATAAACTATAAAACTAGGATTTGTAAGTTGATAGGGAACATAGGATTCTAGCCATAAACTAGGTGAAATGGGGAAGTACCTAGGGCTACCTTGATTCTGATATGATCTACCCAGAGGGAAAACCTAAGCTTTTGGTGCTAGTCTCGGGGATTTTGTTCTAGCAAATGTTTGATCACCTCCAACAAATTTTTATTGGTAGACTCAGCCACACCATTACCCTGGGGGTAATAGTTGCTAGAGAACTTGAAGGTGATCTTCCTCTCATAGGTCCATTCCAGTAATTGCGCTGAAGAAAATGCTGGACAATTATCACACACTATAGTGAAAGGCATTCCAAATCTGGTGACTATGTTTTCTTCCAAGAATTTGATAACTACATCCACTATATTGTTCTTGCATGGAATTGCCTCAAACCATCAGGTGCAATAATTGGTCATAGTCAGAATATATTGGTGGTTGGTGGATGTGTTGTGGTTTATTTCCCCAATAAAATTGAATTCCCATTGGGCGAAGGGTCAAAATTCAAAGACTGGCTGCAAAGGCATGACCGGGTTCCGCTCACGATGGGCTGTAGTTTGGAAAGTGTGGCACTTCCTCACATGAGTGTAGATGTCTTTGAAGATAAAGGGCTAGTAATAACCAGCCCAGAGAATCTAGTGGATAGTGGCATCAGCTGAGCCATGCCCGGTTCTAAAGTTCCCATGGAATTATTCTATCATTTTTGTAGTTTGGTCCCTATCTATGCACCAGAGGTAAATCCCTTTGAAATTCCTGCAAAAAAGTGTTCTATTTTTTATCATGAAATGTGTGCTTTTCAATTGCAGGGCATGGAATTTGTTGGGGGGGAGACCCTCTGGGCATCTATTATTGAGAAACAGGTATACCAGGTTGGCATACCATGGATCCTAAGTGATGGACTCCATAATGTAGGTTTGACATTCAATGTTTGGAGTTACTTTTTCCATCGCTCTACATAGTCCTTGGCCTCAGACTATCTTCATTGGTTGCATCTCGAGATCATAATCTTGGAGGATGACCATCCATTTCCCCTGGTGTTTTCCCAATTCACTCTGCAACAGTAAAGATTTGATAGCCTGGTCCAGAATGATAGCACGTACTTTGCTTCGGAGAATATAATACCAAAATTTCTTCACGGTCTGGACTAGAGAAAAATCTTTCTTTTCCAAAGGTGTATTTTGGAATTTGGCATTTTTGAAGGGGGAGCTCATAAAAGTGATGGGTCATTCTTCTCCTTCAAACTTTTGGGTTAAGACTACCACTGTAAAATGTGATGAAGCAAAGGAGTAGATGTGGAATGGGAGGGAATAGTCCAGACTTGCCAGGTCTAGTGCCTCCACTATGGTTTGCTTGATCTAGAAAAATGCTCACTTTGCTTCGGGGCTCCACTCAATCTTGGTATCTTTATTCATCATGTCATTGAGTAGTTTTACAATCTTGATGAATCCAGTAATGAGCCGCCAGACAAAGTTTATCTTTCCAAAGAAAGATCTCATTTCCTTTTTACTACTGAGCATTTGCAAATTCAGCAATGCTTCAACTCTCTCACAGTCAATGGATATCCCCTTCTTAGAGACTATATGCCCGAGAATTTTCCCTTCAATTGCCCTGAATATGCATTTCTTAGGGTTGAGGGAGATACCATACTGACGAAATCTCTCACAGATCTGGGTAGAATGATCACACCTGTCCTGGGAAAAGACTGTCAAATCATCCATATAGATGATTATGCATTTGTTGACCAGGCCTTTGAACGCAATGTCCATAGCCTTTTGAAATGTGGCCCCGATGTTGATGAGGCCAAAGGGAATTCTCCGATATGAAAAAATTCCCCACTTGGTGGTGAATTCCATTTTATCTCTATCCTCGAACTTAATGATAACTTGGTTATATCCAGAGTACCCATCCAAGAAGGACATCATTTGGGAACCATTGACAATTTGTAACACCTCATCTAGCAAGGGGAGAGGGTGATTGTCCATCTTGGATGCCTTGTTTAAATTGAAAAAATCCACACACAGGCAAATATCACAATTCTTCTTTCACATAGGGATGAGGTTGGCAACCCATGTTGTGTGCCAGATAGAAAAGATAATCTGAGCTGACAGTAGTTTTTGAACCTCCTGATGGATTAGAGGTACAATCAATGGGTTTACTGGCCTCTACTTTTTCTAGAAGGGTTTGGCATCTAGTTTTAGGGGGATGGTATGAGTCATAATGGATGTGTCATAGGTTTTAAGATCCTCATACACCCAGGAAATAATGTCAATGTATTCTTAGAGAACCACGAGAATCTTCTCCTTCTCCTCTGGGGAGGAGGTACCAATATGAGCAAATTTTTCTTCATCGGCCTTGCCGATGTTGATCTTTTCAAAATTTCCTCCCTTAGAGGAGGATGATATCTCATCTCAGCCCCAGGGGTCTAAATCAAAGATGTGTTCTAGAGCTACCATCCCTTTAGGGATGGTGTTGGTTGGTAGGTCGATGACCCCGTCATCTTCTTCACCCTGCCCGGTATTGTCATGATCCATTTCTTCCACTATATGATCCTCAAAGACTCCAACATTGGCCATGAAGGCCAAAATGTGTTTTTCATCCTCAAAAACCTAAAATTGGGTGATATTATTTGGGATGGATGGGGTGGGGACCATCTCAACAAAAAAATTCCAGAGCCGGGAACCAGCCATCGGCTCGAGGGTGCTGGCGGACACAACAAGGGCATTCAAAACATAGTTATGTTTCTGGGGGATGAGCTTGATTGAAAATGCATCAAAGCATTAAATTAGGCTCCATGCTCAATTGAGGTATGCAGCCAACCTTTTGTCATGACATGTGTATTGGCTCTGAACCTGTTTTACTATCAACTCTGAATCACCCATTTCCTGGAGGTGGGTGATCCCTTTTCTCAATGCAAAAAGGAGTTCGAGGACCAAGGCCTTGTACTTCATGACATTATTGGTGCAATTAAACAACAACCTATAAGATGTGAGGAAGGACTTCCCTCATGGGTTGATTAGTTCCATTCCATCCCCGCAGCCTTGTTTAGACCAAGATCCATCAAACTTCAAGATCCACAAGTCGTTGTTCATTTTTTGGGGCTAGGAAGGCAAGGTGACATTTGGATTGATTTTGGGAGGGGTGAGAAGTGATCCCTCCATCTTTGATGGTGTATGGATTATATTTTCCTCTAGAGAATCCTCTGATTCAGTTTTATGGACAAGTGACACCTTAGGCATACCACTGGATGGATTACTTGGTCCAAGTGAATCGACTTTATGTTCTTTCTCCCAGAGGTTGTTGATATGGTAGGTAGCAGTGGCGATGCAAGGCTCACACTTCAGTTTAGAGTGTTTTTGGTAATGTACCTAGCACCAAGTGCTAGACAAGAGAGTGGTTGGAGTTGTTGTGCTACCTTGTGAGTTGACCTCACCCTTCAATTTCTCATCTAGGTCCCAAATTCTCTGAAAGACTACAAGATCCTCTCGAGGGATGAAATCAAAGGTCAATATTTCTTGTGTTCAGTACACCCTGGGGGAAGATTCAGAGAAAATAATTTCATTTACCTTCCCAACTATGGTAAGGGTCTCCTTCATTCTGGGTTCACTCTCCACCCAGATTTGGTTTTATTTCTCCTTCTAGGGGGGCCACAAGTGGGAGTAGTCCATATAGAAATATGTGTTAAGGGCCTTAGACCAATTTTGACTTAATAAAATCCCATAGGTTTCAGGGATGTCTACCACTTGGATTTCTATTATGCTCAATATCCAAGGGTCTTGGATGAGCTAAATCTGGATGTTTTTTAGCTCACCCACCATTTTGACACTAGTTTTGTCCAATTGGACTACTACACCTTTGGATGGAATGGGAGTGAGTCCAAGCTTTTGGCATATGGATAAGGGCATGACATTTCCCGAACCACCAGAATCTACCAGTCAATTGTACAGGTTCTTCCTTTGAATGTTCAAGCCTAGTAGGAATGGAGGATCCTCTATGTTTCCCAAAAAGATGACCAAGTTGGCATCATCAAATGTGATAGTCTTTGGTGGATGACTAATGGCTTCCGAGTTTCCCAAGAGCTTCAGAAGGGATTTCTTCTGTTCAGGACAATTTAGAAAAACCTCCATCAAGGTCATGGAGGTGGTGGTGCTCTATAATGTCTTAGTGATGTCAAACCATCTGTAGGACCCCTCCATTTCCCTCATCTTGGTAAGAATGCTCTAGTAAGAACTACTATTATTTCTTGCAAAACTTTCCGTAAATTTTATGTGAAGTAATTAGATATCTTGACTGTAGTTCGTCAACTTAACTAGAATAGATTTCATCTTCAAATGAATTCACGGAATATGTTAATTTAAGATATAGTTTTGAAGTAATATTACCTTTAGTCACTATTGTGGTATTAGAACATGAAGGTGTAAACCTATGCTTACATGATAGAATTAATATTACTCTAAGATGCTTGGAAATTCCAGCAGAAATTATAATAAGGAGCTTATATGGATTAAAATATTGCCCTAATGAATAATTATGGTTAAGATAGGAAATGATGTACAAATGAAACTCTTATTTCACTTTCATATAATTATGGATTTAATAGTTAAATTCAATTTGTTCAAAGTTTATTTTTGTAGGATTGGAACATCCTGACAAATCAGATTTGACAATTAACTACTATGAACTAGAGGTGAAACTGTAATGAATGGTTAGGTTACTTAACCTTGAGTTAAAATGAGAAGTTTGATATAGCATTGATAACTATTTTACCATAGTCCCTAGTATACCCTGAGGGAGGATTAATAATGAAGGGTTGATAATTATGTGACTTTAACTTTAGGTCATGATGTTTATTCAAAATTAAATCTTACTTTTGGGAATTGAGAAGATTATAATATCTTGATAGAATAAGATTAGTTCAA
>MU227479.1:273715-307303 GCA_018584345.1 Thuja plicata | reverse complement strand
ATGTGGTTTTGGGTGCAAAGTGCACCTTGTAAAAATGTAATATTAGTCTCTGTCTCATCTATTTCTTCTTGTAAGACCTTGTAAGATAGAGTCTCCTTGTAAATTTATGTTGTGTGTGTAAGAAGTATCATGCTTCCAAGTTGTAAAAAAAAAAAGAAAAGAAATGCTTAATGATGTATCTCTTTGTTTGTAACTGTAAATTGTAGAAAGAGTAATGTTCATTGTTTATTTATGTGCTTGTGATAAAATATCCATACTAGTGCTTTTACTACTATTGTAAAATGTGCTTAGAAGTATTCTTAGTAAGCTATACACTTTTCACAGATATATATGTTAATACTTTAAAAAAAAAAAAAATTTAGTTCTGTTTTTGCCTATGGAAATCTGGGCATGACACCATCCCCCTGGGTAAAATTGGCTTCCTCTAACTAGATCCTTGGCTTGGTTAGAGCCAGGTCCGTTTCAAAGGAAGGAGAAATCATTTGTGTTGTCCTGGGGCTATTCTTGGGAGGTGTTGGCATGTAAGCTGGCCCTTTACTAGCCTAACTCTGAGTGTTGTAGGGAGTCTGTGGACTGGTGAAGGCATTGGCCTCAAAGGCCAGGATGGATTCATCAAAGAACCCCTGCAATTCAGATTCTTCTTCATCCTCTTCGTCTGTCCCAAATAAGATGGTCTCACATGTAAAGAAAGTGTGAGGGGGCTCTGATGTGGATGGTTCTGGGGGAGTAGGATCGATAGGTTGTTGTTTGTCTGATTGGGAGATCATGATGATCTTCTCCAATGTGGCACAATTCACCTTAGAATGAGAGTCGGTGTCATGCAATCTACACCACGTAGTCAGGGGGTGGAATTTTGCAAGCTATGTAGAATGACTGGGTCCAGCACCACCCTGAGTGGTATTTGGTTTGGAGGAGGACCTTTGGTATTTACATTGTTGTTCCATTGTTGTTGATTGGGCCGAGGCCCATTGTTGTAGCTTCGGCCTTTAGAATTAGTGTTTCATTTCTGGAGAAAATATTCCCTCTCTGAGAATTGTAGTTGTGAGGCACATAAGGCCCCACCTTCAGCTATCCCATGCCATTCATTAATGTGGACACCAATCACTAGAGGGATTAAACCTTGACTGACAGCTAGGTAGTTGTGTCATAGTGTGACGGTTGTTGTGGCCGGTTCCCGGGGAAAGTGGCAGTAGCTCTCAGAGTTGAGGACAACTATCCTCTAGCTGTGGATGAATGGAAGAAAGGTACTCTGGAGGGTTGTGTTAGAGGTTGTTGCATTTGCTGCAGTTGGTTCCAAGGAACATGTTATAGACCTGGTATTGTTCGAGATTGATATGGATACATGTACTAGGTCTGTTGGTCTATTGGTGGTGGGCCCATGGCCATTGTTATGGCACTCATTTCCAGATTGGGGTTGTGTCCCATGACATAAGGAGTTCTATTGGGTATCATGTTGAATGGTAGGCTTTGTCCAATCTCTCTAGGAGCTTTTCTCAAATCGCAGGAAAACTCCAGGGCTAGGTTGTAAACCTTCACCAGAGTGTCCCAGTCATTAGTGGTGGTGGTTCTCTAGAGGAGAGTACAAAAAATGGGGTACATGGCATTAAAATATGTTTTGATGGTTATGTAAGTGGATGGGATGAAAGGGCCCGTGCACCGCTTGAAGGCACATTGGAATCGATGGTTGAATGTTGTGAGAGGCTTATTTGGTTCTTTCCCGATAGAGATAAATTGGTTGTGGGACCATGTTGGGTCCACATGAATGCAGAAGGCCACCAAGAAGGCATCTTTCATATCCTACCAATTGTTGATGGATTTGGGCAGAAAGTTGAGTTACCAGTTTAATTCATTATGTCCTAAGGACAGATGGAACATCCAAGTTACAACATCTTGATGTTGTATCTGGTGTCAGTTCATGGCATCCTTATAGGCTTAAAGATGTTCTTCTATAGTTTGTTGGCCTAGATGCTCATATTTGGGACAAACCTTCTCTAGATGTGGAGGAAGATCGTTGGTAGCACCAAGGAACTGCCCCATTGGGGACCCGGTATTACCAAAGTAAGTAGTCATTGGGATTGTTTGATTTTGGTAGGGTTGAACGTTGGTCCCCAAGATTATCTGAGGGATTTGGGTATTCTGGTGTGTAGCGAATCCCCAGATAAAGTTGGTTGGTTGTTTGTTTTGTTGGGTCCTACTCTTTCGGATAGGAACTCTGAGTTCTACAAACTCTCCAGGCTTTGAGGGTGATCAAAGGATTCTATCAAATCTTAAGGGTGAAGATGACCCTATTATGCAAAAAGTATGGTTCCTAAAAATATTTCTTGGGGAACCCTTGGGTGGTGTAAAATTGAAATCTTCTGAGGGAGACAAGCTCATGCCCTCCTCTTAGCTCTAGTTTCTGTTGATGGGAATTTGTGATTGGCTCTGCAAAAAGAGATAAAAGTTGTCACCAGGTACTGGGGTATTGGCCAACCTTGCCTAAAGAGGTTTTTCAGAGAATGAATTCTCCTAGCCTCCAAGCACCTAGTAGTTGGGTCTTGACGGTGCAGGGGAGCTAAGTGGGCAGGTGACTATTGTGTGAGGGGATAGCTAGTTTTTACTCATCTTCTTCAGGGATTTCAAAATGGGATGGGGTTTCCTGCAAGCACTTGGATTATCAAATAAACTTCAAAAGATCAATCAGGGCTAGATATGCATTTCTATCTATAGTTATGCAATAAAAATTCAAACATCAAACTAAGCTCCAATGTAAGAAAACTACTCTAAATATTGAATACATAAAGAACCTGTGATCCACATGCATTCAATACCAAGGGGAGATAATATCATTAATCTAAACTAGAACATAGGAGCAAAGGACATAAGAAAACATCTGCACAAAAGATGTTTGTGAACTCCAAAGATCAGAACAACACATAACAAGAAGTCGTAAGGTGTTCTTTCTTCTTCATTAACTCAAAGGGTTCCAACATCACTGGTAAATACATCCATGGCTCCAAGGGATAATTCTAAACTACTAAGAACAACTAAGTGTTGAGCTCCTGAAACAACTGAAAAATGAAAGGCTATCTTCTATTACTTGTTGGACTGCAAAATCATCAATTTTGTCAACCCTTGTTATGAGGTCAAACCTCTTATTTAAACACATAGTTTGACCTAAAACTAACCTAATCTAACTATACACTCAACAAATAGAATACATTATCCTATGGCTGGTACTACCTGCACCACTTACAATCACCTTGAGAAGTGCAAAGGTCTGACAAGTTAGAGAAAGAAGACAAGAAGAGAAAGCTAGAAGAACTAGCATAGAGAAGAGTGTTGGGGTATTTATAGAAGAAATCTGATCATCCCAGTATCTGAGGCTACATGCCTCATAAATTAAAATTGTAGCTTAGTCTCTTCAATGCACATTAGGAAGTTAATGTAGGAGCAACACCTTGGGAGAATCATCTGTCAAAGCCATCCCTCTGTCTGACATGCCTTATCAGGATCACCCACCGACTGACCCCTTATTAACTACTTGATAATAATTGGTCAGCTCCAAGGAACCTGGACACAGATCACTGTGAAAGAATACAAAACTTTAGACCTAGAATTATAGAGTCTAGGAGCTTATGCTCAAACAATAATGAATTCACAAAATTGCACCTTGCGGGTAAAAATATCTGGAGCCCAGATAACTCTACTATTCCTTGTTATGTTTGAAGGCCTCCAAAATCTGGCCAATTCCATCCTCATCTATGTATTTGACATAGTCCTATCGATCGCTGACAACCACAAATTTTTCATCAATATCTCCATCCCCTTCCCCAAATTCTGCAGCTATCTTCACTGCATCATGATCTCAGAGCATCATCTTACATAATCTTGACATTTTTCCTACGTTGAAATGTCTTGAAATTTTTCCTACTTTGATTTTCTCAGCAATCCACCCATCTACAACCTACACCTTCTTTTTCATGGCCCTTAGAGCATCCATGCGACCCTGTGAGAGCAGTGTTCTAGAGGTGGAGGCTTCCAGCTGAATCTCGTCTAGTGGCTATGTTAGCTACGTGAAAAGCGCGAGGAGATTTTTGTTCTTTTCTCTTTCTTCCTTCAGCTTCTGATCTTGTTTTTCATATTGGGCCTCAACTACCTGGGTAGCTTCCTTCAATAGGTCCACTTCATCTTGTTTGTCTCTCCTCCCCAAAAGAACCTCTATGACTATATAATCTTCAGCCCTTATTGCTTTCATGTTTGTATCTAGAGGAGGTGTCACAACTATTGCGACTATACTTCCTCTCAGACTGGTCCAGAGGGTATGTATGGTGTGAGCCTTTTTAGGCTTCTTAGCCACTTGATTTTGGGCCATCATTTTGGCCAAGGAGAGGGGAGTTACTGCCATTGGGGCCTTTCTTTTTCTGAATTCCACTAGCCAATGTGGTGGCTTGGGTGGTATTGCTACTAAGGCCTGAGCATTGGGGCCTTCTTTAGGGTCTTGTGGTGTTTCCATTGTATCCATAGTTGTATCAGACTCTTTCTCTTGTTCCCTAGGGTTTCCTATATCTTCCACCTTGGTGGTATCTACATTTGCATTACTCAGATTTTCTGCATCTTTTCTAGCATCTTTGGTCTCAGTATCCACATTTTTGGGGTTATCCCCCTCATCTTGTTGCTACTATTCTTCTTTGGCACCATCCGCTAGGACATTCTTCTCCATGGGAACATCTTTTGGAGAGGCCGAAGGTGTCTGGCCAAGATCTGACTATTGGGCCATAGAGACCACCTTGTCGAATGTCGCACTCTGGGGCCTTTGATCACTGGGAGTAACTAGAGGCACTTAGAGCATGAAAAATGGGAATATGGTTGCTCCCAAAGGTCTGGTTCACCCAGTCATTGTCGGCTGCTAATCTTGTGCTAGCCTTAGTTCTATCTCGGTCCCCTAGACCAGTGTTTCTTCCACATCTTGTGGATTTTCTTGTCCTTCTTCTCATTCTGTCTCTTCTTCTTTCTCTCAAAACTCTTTTTCTAGGGCCACTTCTTCCTGCGCATCTATCTCCTCCACCGCCTTTACCATATCATCCTGTAAGTTCACCAGATCTTTCATCTAGAAGAGATCATCAAAATCATCATGGGGAAGGGAGACCGCTAGAGGATCCTCCAGCTCAGGAGAAGAGGGGATGAGTTCCACCTAGGAAACATTAGGATCCTGAGGCTTGCATCTGTGCTCGGGGGAGGATCCACCCTTTGCTTCTTTCTTCTTAACTATAATGGGGCCCTGACATTCAGAATAGCTGTAAATTCATCCTCAACCTCCATCTGCCACTTTATAATTGCTGCTAGTGAAGGGGATCCTATTAGGAGGGCAAATCCCACTGGAGTAACTAGAAGACTAAGAGAAAGCTAGGCACTTAGTTTTTGAATTATCTAGCGGGATGCCTCAAGATAAATATGGACTTTCTCCAAAATGGGGAGTGAATGCGAGGGTGGAACTTGGGCTCGGGTGCTCTCTTTTCTTTCCCCTTATCTTTAGTTGGCCCTGCGGCCCCGAAGGCTGAAGTAGAACCCCACAAAATTGGACCCCTGTAGGTGCTCCTCTTGCACACTTGTGCAAAGTAATCATGAATTTTTTGTATGATGCCCTAGCTGATGTCCTCAATTATCAAACTCTCTGGGGTATCCCAATCCACTGGAGGTAGATCCATCTTATCGATCCCCTAGGCCTTGTATGCCGGGTCCTCCAGAGGCCCACTGTCTAAAAAATCTTTTGGAAAGTACCGAAGGTCGTGGCTATTCATCATCCCTTGGGACATCCTTGAGTGCTGCCGAGCCTAAAGATCAAAATCATCCTGGCAATATACCCAAAAATCCTCAATGTGGAGCTCATGTGGTGTGGACACCCAGGGCAGTGTTGTACTTATCTTGCTGACTGGATCAAAATTGTTTTTTTCCAAGTGGAACTCGGCCAGTCCTAGACTCTTCAACTCATTATCGACTTCCTTGGCCATTGCAAGACTACAAGAATAGTTCCCACAAGTGATTGGGAATAGGATGGAGGTAAAATTCTTCAATGAAAAGAATGTGTGAAGTTCAAGGATTTTCTTAAAGAAATCCAAAAGAATAATCCTATCCCCACAATGTTTGGGGAGTAGGTAGGGCTTTCTAGAGAACCCAGTCACCTGAATGTAAGAATGTTGCTGAAACTGAATAAAATAATTACTGTATGTACTCACCAAGGTCATAGCCTCTTTTGATAGCCAGTATGTGAAATCCTGAGTAAGTGTCAAAATGTTGTGGGAAATGAATGTGTCATTTACTTGGCAAAAATTGGGGAAGCTGGTTTCCCATTTGATCTAGGGATAATGTTCCCACAGGAAATTCTAGTTGGGCCCATTCCTGAGAACACCCATTATTTGCAAACCTTGGAGAGTGGGTCTTTATTGTGGTAGTACCCATAACACATATGAAGTCATGTGGAACCTTGAATTCTAGCTAACATTTTTCAGTTGGAAGTCTACATGGTTGGCAATAATAGTCGCCCAGTCGAAGGTCTCTCCATGAGTGGTGATGCAGTATAAGAAAAAATACATCCATGATGAAAAGTCCCTAGCATGGGGTTCCATGAAGAGCCTACACAAAAAGATGATCCTAACCTATACACATTCCTTGAAATCTCCGCAGGGGATCTCTAGCTTCATTTTCTTGTATTCCCTCCCCAAGGACTTCAACCAATAAGAATTGAAATGCTACACAGAAAGATGGGGGACTTTCTCAAACTCCTTCAGTGATGCAGATCAAGAGATAATAGTAGCATTTATGAACTGGGGGATCCCCAGTCCTGAAGTAAAGGTGACATCATCAAGAGTAACAATGGTCGCTGGGTAGTTTAATGGTAGGGAATCAACAAGAAAGACAACCCGGGTAGGTGCATTGTAGTGCTTTGCTAGGTGGAGAATCAGCTCTGGTGCTTGCACTGAGTAGTGGAAGAAAGTGGCTTTGATAATGCCAGAGGAAGCCACATTTTTTTCCATATCATGCCCGATAAATTGTTGTTGATACATTTTATGGACAAGGCCCTATAGTTCTTCCCATGGTCAGGCCTCTATGTCAGTGATATCTTGAAGTTTGGAATCCACTTTGGATCCCACAAGGACACCATCCCTTAGGTATTTGGATTTCAATGGGAGCTTGGCCAGCATTTTCTCTTCCTTCGTCTTAGTGGTCATCCAAATGGAGGTAGTTGAAAGTTCCAAACTTCCAGAAGGAGTTGTTACTTCATACATTTTTTATTAGATAATTTACAACCTGAAAGACTGGACAACCATTAATACATGTGATAAAATATAAAGCAAGTTTGCAGACTCTAGAGAGTTCACCACCATCTCGCACCTATTGTCAAAAGATGTTAACCCACATCAAATCCTAGAAATCTAACAATGAAAAACTTACATGGAATTTGATCAACACCCAGGGGTTCTGGGGATATTGGTTTATGAGATGAAATGGGACAAAGGCCCAGGGACTTTTCAGCACCTAGAGTTGGGAGAAACTAGCCATTATCGAAGTGACCGGGCAGTGAGTCGTACTGGGCTCACATGGGGTGTCACATGGTCACGCAATAAATGGTGTTATGGCATTAATGGCGATAGATGTCTAGACATGAATGAATTGAATGCCAGATGGGATGGTTTTGAATGCTCATGCATGGGGGAATTTAATCCTTCCATCAATGATGAAGCGATGTAGGAGAGAGAAAAATGTCATGGCTCAAACAGGTGAGGTGCCGAGTTTGAACAAGGCAAATACTAGGTTGATTAGCTCAAAACTTGGGTATACAACATAGAGAGTGCACCAAGCTCACCATAGGAAGGGTCATCATGGCAATGTACAAACCAATATACAGACCAAATTCACACAGGTAGTTGAAGAATGTAAAAATTTACAGGAGACGACCCTATCCTACAGACTATTTACAATTTACAGAGAAGTCATGACAATTTACATAGAAATTACAACTATTTATAGAATCTACAGGAATGTACACTATTTACAGGAAAGAAAACAAAGCAAGGAAGGAAGAAAAGCTTCCCATGGAGCCATCCCACCAACGGGAGGTGATGATAAACCAGAAGACAAAACAAAAAATAAAGTCAAGGCCAAACAAGGAAAGAGAAAAGTAGAAAGGAAAGAACAAAGCAAAGCAAAAAGAAAACCAGAAGAGAGCCGAAGGACGTACCTTGAAACTAGGAAATGCAGGAGGAGGAGCAAGGGAAATTCTCTGCAAAACAAGGAACCTCATAGACCATGAACACTAAAATCTTTGCAGGAAAGTCAAAAGCGCTCACAAGCTTCGAACGCCAACTTCATTGCAAAGCACTATTAAACCTTCCAAAGAAAATCACACTTAATGAAAATTCTCTCTAATAATTCTTAATCACTCTGGGTAATTTGTTCATGGTAAATGTGAAAATGACAAGTGAATCTTCATTTATACCCCTAGGGTGAAAACATACCGCTTCCTTCTGCAAGTCCCAAAAAAGGCAAACCTCTGGACTCTGGGCGCAGGGATCCCATGCAACCACAACCTCTAACAAAACATGAAGTAGTGACAGAGAATCCTAGAGTCCAGAATCTAGCTAGCACAAAGAAACAAAAATACTCCAGGATCGGGCCCCAGAGGGAGAGAAAACCAAAAAGAAAAGAAAACAATGACCCCGCGGAAGCAAAGGCTATAAGAAAACAAAATAAAAAGGAACAAGGAAAAAGCGAAAAGGGGGACCCAACATTTTTCCAAAAAAATGTAGGGATGGGTATGCACAACATAACAATAGTCCAAAGAGAAAATCAAGAAGCAAAATGTCTACAAGGACATCATTGATGAAAGACTATAGAGCAACCCGAGCACCAGTCTACTGAGAGACACCTTTATTTCTGAGAAATGTGGATGTGAGTTACACGTAAGATAAAATACTTGAGTTTTATATTTATCTTTAAAGCTTATCTTTAAGACCATTTCTTGAGGGACAAGTAAAGCATATGTAATTGTTTCAATTAGTCTAACTGATTGTAAACATGCAAACTACGAGATCAAGGTCAAGTTGTAAACCTTTGATCATAGAGTTTTTATTGTAAAGCATGAAACCTAGATAGGTGAATATATTATATAAATAGATGTAGAAATCAATCATACAATGATGATTGTAGCCGTAGTAGACATCTATGGATCAGATAGAGAGTTTTAGTTAGAAGGAAAATAAAAGATTAACTCAGTTATGAAGAACAAGATTCAAGGCTACCGATCATAACAGAGGTATTAATCAATCACTATAGGTGATACACATACATTGTGAACTTAAAGGATCTGTACTCAGAAATTCAAGATTGCATATAATTAGGTCAATAAGTATTTTTGACTGCATTCTAACAAGTGTACAAGATAGAAGAAATCCTTTAAGAAGGTGTATTTAACAATCGTTATGTAAATATCTTAACCGAGTGCACACTAAACAGTGTTTCTAAATCTAGTAACTGAGTAGACCTAACCAGTCTAAAATGTTACTTCTAATAGGGTAAGATCATCAAAAGTCATCAAACTTGTAGCCTTAACCGACACCTTCCATTCTGTAGATAGTGAAGCCTTCTGAGTTACATCCCCAGTGTAGTTTTTACCTTCTAATAGGGGTTTTTTGTGTTACCAATTCTTATGTCATGTGTACTTACATTTCATGAATGTTTACATGCAATTAAGTTTATATTTTCATATTACATGCATAAGATAGAAAAACATCTATGGTCGGTAATGCAAGGAACTGATTACTAAAGGATTAAGGGTTAATTGATAAAAAAATTTAAGGGTATTGATTTACCCCTCCCCTCTCAGTACACATCATTCCATTATTCCAACAAGATTTGGAATCCTTGATGATGAACCTTCAAAAACAAAGATTAATGGTGTTTTGACAATGCTATCACAAAGACTTGGTTGGATGAAACAATGATAAAATTATTTAGTAAGGATGTGTATGAACACAATTTTTGGACTTGTGACAACTAAGATGGATATAACTCAGAAATAGGTTTTTGGACCAATTTTTAGATTTTTTTTTATACTCGTTTGATATTTTTTTATTAATGGATGAATTCTTCCAAAGTTTCAAGACCATAAAACACAACAAATAGATTCAATAACTTATTTGGTCTAATCCTTCTACAAAATTTAGTGTATGTTCTTAAATGATTTTAATGGTTTTGATACATGAAAATATTTCAAGAAAGACACGTATTAAATTTGGCTTCAATATATGATTTATAGGCTCACATACTTAGAATAAATTTTGAATTTGATATTCCTTACCCTCGTTCTCTCTATCCCTCCTTATGTAAGAATTAATCTCATGCAAAGATGATGAGAAAATTATGCACTTCAACAGGCCTTCAAGGAGTGGGTACTCCACTTAGGGTGATGAAATCCCAAATTATCACAACTCACTATCAGGGAATACATAAGGTGAGTAGCTTCAAAGGATGACACAATCCTCTTGCACTATAAAATGATATACCACAGATAATAGGGTAGGATTACTAATTAAAATAATTGTAGATAAGATTTCATTCAAAAATAAATAATTTTAGTTTACCTCCCATTACAAGAGCTTCCCACCATCATAAAAATGATGTTTTGCACAATTTTAAAGAACTACTAGAGGAAGGCTATTCTCAAAAAAAAATTGTCATTCACCCCAATAAGGATGAATGCATTTTTATTATGGTGGGCAAGATTACCATGGGTTTATGGTTGTATCCTACTTGGGTTGTTCCTTCTCACCAGACTTGTTAAGGAAAATCTTGGGAGGTAGGCTCGCTATGGTTAAGGTGCACTAAATGAAATTGAAATAAGGTTAAGATGGGTCTAGTATTGTGATCACCTAAAATAGGTGAGAGCATATCCCTACCACATTTTTCCTTCAAATAAATAGAGAATGAAATTCCTTTTTTGACCTTATCTAACTAGGGGTATTTTGATAGGTTTGGCATTTTGGTCACCCAAGATAGGGGACAGAATAGGCCTACTATCTCAATCCAGAAACAAAGAAGGTCTTTTTAATTTGATTACTCTATGATTTGAAAGTAAATTGCCACAATAGTCCATTTCAATGGGAATAAATGCAACACATAAGATTGAGATATTTTGAGTGTGCACCTATCACATTTTTTGTGCATTTTTATTTTATTTTATCATTTTTAGCAATAGCTCCCTAGAACCCTCTACATGATTCAAAAATGTTACTTCCAACAAACTCATCCAAGGTTAATGAAATACAAAAATTTTTTAATTCAATGAAGTTCACAAAGGATGAGAATATAAATTGATTTCAACTCCAAAGGTATCTTGATACATGTTAAGGATTTTAGCAAATCTATCAAAAAATATTTCTTCTTCACTAATCTTAACCATCTCAATACCCTATTGTACATTTTTTGTATGCATTTTCCTTCTTGATAGCTTTTTGATTGTAATAACATGGAGATTTGTGAATAATTTTCCTATGTTTCCTAACCTTTACCATCTGCAAGTCATTATTAATCAGTGTTATCTCTTTGTTTTACGCATTTTAATGCAAGTTGAAAAGTGACATAATAGAGAGAAAAAGTGACTATATTGTAATAAAAAGCGACAATGGTTTTTCAGAATTGATGTCCTTTATTTTTAAAGTGATGCAATCTGAATTAAAAGCAATGTACATTTCTCCAAAAGGGATACACTTTAAATCTATTAGAACCTACAACAAAAACTGAAAATGACAGAGAACAACTTCTAATGCAATGTTGCAGAACTTTAAAAGTGATGTATGATCTTTTAAATGCGATGGAATTGAAATCAAAGGTGATATGAATAAGATGAAATGTGAAGTTATTCAGCTTTAAAGTGATATTGTTCAAGCTAGAAGCAACATTCTTTAGGTTAGAAATGACATTATTTAGTTAGAAGTGACACTCTTTGATCAGAAGTGATTTTATTTTGATTATAAGTAGTATTTGTTATAGTAAAATCGATGATCATCTAGTCGGAAGCAATCTTCCACATCATTCTCATAACCTACAAGCATAAATATGAAAAATGAAGCTTCAAAATTTGATTAGATTTAGGGAGGCATGGGCCCAATGGTGGGTGTCATTTGTGTGTGTGTGTGTGTAATTCATGTATCAAAAACCTATATAAGACATTAATGTGAGCTTTCAAATAAACTTGGTATAAAACTAGTTGAAAATAATGAAATGAAAGACATTAGGAGTGTTTTATTGCTCTCTGTAATCAAGGATATAGGTACCTATAAAAACCTACAATAACATAAAAATATCAACCACAAAGAGATCTGTTAGGAAGTTAGTATTCCTAATATCGAAAGAGGAAGAAAATAGATAGCATTCATAATCATCAAATAATAATGAAATCAATCAAAACATGTGAAGATGCAAACCAAAAGTCATCCTTCGGTGTTCTCCTTCTCTATGCAATGTGGGCTCTAAAAAAATGAGTTCTTTATGTTACAACATGAGAATTCAAAGTAATTTTGGTTAACAAAATAAGAGAATGAGCTCTCTATTTATAAGATTTTTAGAGTTCCCATCAAGATTCCTTGATTGGTGGGTTGATTGGCTGTGATTGAAGAGTTGAACTCAGAGTGAGTTGGAGTTGAACTCAACTAATTACATGTTGACAGAATAGATAGATTTGTTAAGAGGAGAGATTGAAGTGTTGAACTCAGAATGAGTGGGAGTTGAACTCAATTGATTGCATGTGTTTGAATAGATGGAAGATTTAACTGATTTGATTCAGGACTTAAATTTATGAGGTAGAGTAGAAGATGAGATAGTTTACATAGATAATTGATTTAATTGATCAGATAGGAGAGAGAATGGTGGAGTTAACTGAAACTCATAATTGAAGGGATAAATATGATTAAAATAATATAAGAGTTTATTTGTTTGCACATGTGAGGAATATCAATAAATAATTAATCTTTATTTATTTATAAGAGGAACAATTAGTTTAATTAAATAAATATAATTTATTTAATTATGAGAGGGAAATTGATTTAATTATTACATAAATTTAATAATAATAAGAAAGAAGGAATATTAATTAAATAATATGATTATTTAATTAATTTCAATAATATAGGGAAGAATTAAATATTGATTAATTATTTATTTACTTTATAGGTGAATAATTGATGAAATATTAAGTAACTAATTTTTATTTTGGTAAAAGTGGCTGGACCACGAAATATTTTATTAATAATATTAGAAAAGTTACAAGCTTGGTTCAGGTGGGCATACCAGAAAGAAAGAACCAGCAAGAAAACCTCTGGTTGTAGCCCATATAGATAAATTGAGATAGTAACATACTAGTCTACCCAAATCCAGCCAAAAAGAGATCCCCACCTGGAAATGTACCCAAACCTAACAAAAAACCCGAAACATGAACTTTGAAATAATTCCAAAGAATTCATCCAATCCCTATTTTCCCATTACATCCAAGAAAAAACCATCAGAGAGAAAGGGGGGAGAAGAAGTAGGGGACCCAAGGGATGCAGATGTCATTGTTGAATAAAGTTGTCTCTCATCCACCGACTGAACGTAAATGATTGATCCTCCATACATAGTGCAAGAATATGAAGGGATTACACACTCAGAGCGGTGCACCTGCACAAAGAGAAACTCTACCTTTCGCTAAAATCCATATTAGTACCATTAATATAGAAAAATTGAAATCCATGAAGCAGGAATATAATCTAAAACACATAAGAACAGTTAAGAATATTATAAATCAACATGGTAAGTTAGCCTTAAATAGCAGTATCAAGATTATACCAAATGTGACAAAGAATTCATATCCACTTCTTGAAGCGAGAATGGGTCATTAATCGCCTTATTCCCAGAAAATTAAAAACCACATTTGCCTCACTGAAACAATGTTTAAGCTCAAAGGATTGAAAATATGTTAATATTTTGTGGACCAAATCCAGTCTGTATCTTAGGTTCCATGGAAATTCTTTCTAGAGTTGATTATATTATAGGTCACCATTGAGTCCCCCTCAATTATGATCTTAGATATCTTCATGGAGATAGAAATAGAAAGACCAAAGGGAAGAGCTTCCATCTCCTCTACATTGTTGGAGTCTGAGAGAAGCATTTTGTAAGATGCTCTAATAATGTTCCCCTTTAAACTTCTAAAAACAATCCCCGCTCTTGAAATGCCTGGATTTCTGCTAGAGGCACCATCATAATTCAATTTCACAAAACTAGAAGGAGGAGTAGACCAAGTAGCATTAAGGTGAAAGGAGGAAGATGAGAAAGAAGCTTGACATCCATGATGCGGAAGGGATAGAAGAAGAGGCCAATTTTCATGAATAAAAAAAATCCCATAGTAAAATTCTTATTTCTCTTGATCAATTTAACGTGATATGTAAGCATCACTTCAAATATAGACTTTTCTATTTTTCCAATGACCTCGATCCATGAAGTAGATTTGCCTCTAAATACTCTTTCATTTCTCTCAAGCCAAATATTCTAGATTACTATAGAGGGGCTCATCCCCTAGAGAGGTACAAATGTGGAAGATTTGTGCAAAAAATGCTAGGCTTTTAAGTGATCACAAAGATTAGGGCCAATAGTTGTACACCACCCCAGTCTATGAATAAGCCAATACAAACAATCAAGAGCAAAGGGGCCGTGAAGGAATAAATAATCAGAAGTTTCCATAAAGTATCCACATAAAGTACAAGGAAAAATAGTGGTAATCCCCAATCTATCAAGTCTAGCCCCAGTGAGGACCCTATCCTGGATGGCCAACTAGGCAAAGATGTCAAGCCAAAATTTGCATGTAAAAATGCAACAATTTTTTTTTGAAAAGTTTACTAAGGGTTGAAGTGATTGTACACTCTAGCTTGCTAAGTGCCAATAAGAGTAACAAGTTAAGACAAAGGGGCTGAGTTCAAGAGGGGTAGAAATTCGAATGTCGATAGCTAGGGTTGAGGGGTAATCATGACGTGAGTCAACGTCCCTCAACCCATGAGTTTTACAAGGGTTTAGTTTGATCAAATGTAAATTTGATTGTTTCCTAGAGTTAAATCTAAACTTGGTTTCACAATTAATTCTTCACATTAGTTAAAAATTAGTCAAGATTTTAAATCTTAGTTATCTATTTAATCCATAACATTATTTTTACATTGGCCAATAAATTGGCCACATGTTTGAACATGTAAGAATAACATTACCTACTTGAGTACATATTGAATTGATGACCATAAATCTCCTAATTCAACTTATTGTTATAGTATTCTAAAAGGAGATCCTAAGTGATAACTTTATTAAGGATTATGAAACTCTCAAACTCATTAGATTAAAAATCTAATATTTGGAAATGATCTTAATGGTTTAATAATCGCTCAATTTACATTTACCCTATAATACTAGAAAGACTTAATTAAGTTTTCCATTCATGATATATATTAAAATTAATTATTTCTTACTTCCACATTTAATTTATCTAAACATAAAATGGTTACATTAAAACTTCCATTTCCTAATACTAATTAACTTAAAGTTACCATATCTAATAAATTTAACCATTTAAATCTCCACATACTAAATATTTGATTATTCTAATAATTTAAATTAATAAGCTCTAATATTGTCTTATTTATTTAAATAACATCTTCAATATATAACAAAAATAATACTAACATATAGTATTATGCCCATTTAAATGCGTGGGTAATTTAAGAAAAAAAAATTATTAATCATGTAATAAGATTAAAAGATTGCCCACCAAGGAATCCAAAAAAAAAAAAAATCATTCCCATAAAAAGAAATCCACTAAAGTAAGTAATAATATTAAATAAACTAATATAATCTATTTACATTGGAGAATCCCTTACCCTAATTCAAAATCAAGGTTAGGGATCCAAATAAGAGTGTCCAAAAAATGGATTTACTACTTTGTTTCCCCTCTTTCTTTTTCTAAAACAGTGACCTAACCCTAGGATTTCGTTTGAATGGCTATGTGTTGTGCAGGTCTGGTTTCAAGAATTTTAGCCAGGGAGGAAAAAAAAAAAAAGAGGATATTTTTTACACAAACATATATATATTTACCCTAAGGGTTTATACGTATATTTTTGCATAAAATAATATGCATATGCACCCGAAGAGGCGGCCCTGCCTTTCACGGCTGAGAGGGCGAGATCTCTCAAGTTCTACGCCCGCGCGACATGCAAACTCTTTGGGGGTTGTGAGGGTAAGAATTATGGTGGGGTGGAGGTAAGGTCGTGGCCTTCTCCATTGCCACTATGGTGGTGTCCCACCATGGACACCACATAGTTTGTGGCTTCGCCGCCGCTGTGTGATGGATGTGGTGGCCGCACCACCACAGTGGTGGGGGAAGGCCCTGCGCCACTTCCTTCCTCCAAATGATGAGAGCTACGGGATGGTGGTTTCTCCACCCTCCAAACCCTAATTAATTTTTTTAAAATATTCTTTTCTTTTGTCTCTTTCATTATATAATATGTTACTATATATATGTATGTTTATATATATATATATATATATATATATATATATTATTTGCACAGATTTGTAAAATAAGACCTATGTTTGTGTAAAAAAATGATTTAATAAATTTTTTAGAGTATAGAAATAAGCTTATTATATATATATATATATAGGCTTATATATATATAATAATAAGATATAGAAAATAAAATTCCTTCATGTGCATCAAAATATAAATGCTTCTATAACAACTTTTATTTTAAGAGACTGAAATAAGGTATGAAGATTAATTCTAATCTATGCAAAAATATAAAATGAAGAATATATCAAATTTCTCTTTTACATCTATGAGATATGCTTTTCTGAAGCATTATTAACTATGTATACATAACAGAGGAAACATAAATTTCTTTTGTAGAAAACTGATGAAAGATAAACAAGTAGACTCCTTTTAATAAACATAATATCATATATTAAAAAAAAACATAATACATGTAATTATAAGCATAAGTAAATTTAAAATTTCATAAATAAGGAAAAAACTTAATAAGGAGATATTAACATCTTAAAAACTGTTACAATTTGTGAACAGAGATATCTCTTTAGGAACTCAATAAATCAGACAATGACTACTTAATATAAAGTTATTTTCATCCTTAGATGCAGATTTAAACTCATAATTTACATAAAGGGAAATATTTCCTTTCTTTAAATTAATTTTACACTTAGGTACACTATAAACAGTGATGTGTTTTCTATATGTATTTCTTAAAACAAAAACAAACCATTACACTTCTTCCCTTTCAACAAAACTATTACAATTACTTTCTACATAATTTTTTTAAGCAAAAGTTTAGAATTTCAATTATACAAGACTCAGCCCTATGGCTTGAGGTGACACTTAATTTAACAAAATATAATTTATAATCAACTGAATTCCTCATTTCCAGCTTTGAACATAAATCTTTTCAAGTAGAGGGACAACTACAAATCTGCAAACCAAATTTTTGAAATAAACTATGGGAACTCACCTCCCATCCTAGGCCTCTATGAGACTACCCCTGAGCTAGGGGAAATAAGAAGAGGTTGGGTGACATACAAGAAAACCACCACACATATATAAAAATCTCTAAATAACACATAACTCTCTCCCAAGCTTATGCACAATTGGGTCATAATGGACTCAGTTAGGGGTGAAGGTGGAACAACCATGTAGGAGAATGTCAAAACTACAATACTTCAAATTTGCACAAAATTCACATTCCTTCCCAAGGATTTTACTAAAACCAAATAGCTCAATAAACACATCCATAAACCCTTATCACCCCCATGAGAAACCACAAGAAAAAATTGGCACATGGAGATCATAACATCCATGAAATATCTCTCTTCTTACCAAGAAGAGACTCTACACTAGAATGGTTTCCCAACTAAGCCCTTCACCCACAATGACTCTCTTCCCTCCCAAGGGTGATATATTTCATTCACTCCCATGAACAACACAAAAATATAATAACAAAAATGGAAGAACAAATGTAAATCTTTTCGCTAACATTCTATCACAAGAAAACCATTTACACAACATGAAATTTGTAATAACTAAATTCAATAAGATTTTGAGACAAGAAATACAAAGAATACCACACAAAATTTAGGAGTACCAACCTTACTCCTATAAGATGGATTAAGGTTGAGATGAGTCCTTTCTTTTCTATCTTTCCCTTCCCTTGGCTCTGACTAGAAAATCTTTCGAAGCAAAATCTACCAGTCTCCCAAAAATGAAGAGTGGGAAATCAACCCCAAATGTCCTCTCCCTCCTCCCTAAAAGGCTCTCTCCCCAACTCTTACTTCTTTCCCAACAAGAAGAGAGGTGACATGAGTCCTCTTCCCTAACACTTGTCCAATTCATGCATGAAAGAGACCTCGCTATCTTGAAGAAGGAGATGGTCTCTCATCTTCTCAATTTTCGCCACTAACCAAGAATGGTACTTTAAAAGGGCCATAAATGAGATTTTGACACTAAAAATATCAAAAAATAACCCCTAACCCATAGTATAACTAAAGGAATAGATATTTTTAACTCTAACTACCCATTTGGACTCATTCTAACCCTTCAAAAACTTACTTAGAGTTTACCTACGAATTTCTAAGATAGTACTCATAATTTGGGTTTCCAAGACAAGTAACTTCACATGGAAACACTACAAGACAATCTAAGGTGAAACTTAACCTCACAATCCACATGGGCATGCCATCTCACAATACATGTTCCAATTGGCACTACAATTTCACATCACATTTACACATTGGCATTCCTAAAATGGAAAATAAAAAAATAAAAGAAATTAAATTTACAACATGCATAATTACATTTACAAACATATATTACATTACAAATAGGTTATTTCCCTCTTTAGGGTTAACCTTAGCTTCACAAGAATATTTACATTAACCCAATATTGTTTCCCTAGTTTTGAAACCATGATTTATTCACCTGCACACTTGAACAAACCATCAATAGTCCAGGAAAAAAAATTCATACATTCAAGATATTATACCTTATAATATATTCATCTAACCCTAAATTATACATCAATTTCCAGAACTAGGTCATCCATATACATATAACTGATAAATCACACAATCTTTGAAAATCACTTATCTAACATATTAAAATAACCAATATGGATCATTTGCAAAATTAAAAATGTGAAATCCACATTTACATGTCACATGATCAAATTGCAAATTTAGAAACATAAAAATAGAAACTATTCAAACATGTCATCAAGATTTGAGAATCATATGTATAAAACATTTCATATAAACATCATCAAAATAAAGTCATCATAAGATATCTATGCTATGAAATTCTAATACATCAATGTATCAAAAACAAATGTATCATCTAGATAATTATAATAAAAAATAATCAACTCTAAATTGATGATCGCGGTAGGACCTCACATCCTCCCGCTCTATGTATGAACTTCCTCCTGGAGTTCATCAAAAAGGTGGGGGTACTCTTGTCTCACGCATGTTGTATCCGCACATTAGGATGTGAAAACATCATAATAATCCCACTAGACCCTAACCTAGTCCAGCTCTCAGCCTCAAAGGGCCAACATCCACCGAGCTAGTATGCGAATGGGCTCCAAAGCCAACTGCCCATTCGACTCCACCTGTAAAGCATCCCAATCAATAAAGTGAGACTCATCATAAATATATTTCCACAAAAAGATACATGAAACACATTGTGGATGCACGATAGGCTAGGTGGCATAGCTAGATTATAGGCAATTGGTCCTATCCTCTCCAAAATATCAAAAGTTCCTACAAAATGGGGTGAGAGCTTAGAGCCTCTTTCAAAATGGATCAGACTCTTATGCAGACACACTCTCAGAAATACCCTGTCTCTAGCCATTTAGACTCTATCAACCCTCTTTGTGTCCTCATATTTCTTCTTTCTATCCTGGGCCTCTCTAAGACATTCTTTGATCAAAACCACCTACTACTCCATATCCCTGATCAATTCTGGCCCAACTGAAACCCTATCCTTAATTTTGTCCCAACTCAAAGGTGTCCGGCATGGCCTTCCATACAAGGCTTTATAAGGAGGCATAACCAAGGATGTGTGATGCTCATTATTGTAGGAAAACTCTACTAAGTGAAGGTACTCCTCCCATCTGGACTGGTGATCCATAACATACATCCGCAACATATCCTCCAATACTTGATTAACTCTCTCAGTCTGCCCATCTGTCTCAGGGTGATAGGTTGTACTAAAATTAAGCCTGGTGCCCAATGTTGTATGTAACTCGCTCCAAAATGAAGAGGTAAAGAGAGAATCATGGTCCAATATGATCTTGCAAGGAATTCCATGGAGCCTGACAATGTCTCACAAGAATACATGTTCTATTGCAAGTGCTGTGAAAGTGGTACGTACAGGTGAGAAGTGGGAAACTTTGGTCAACCTATCCACTATCACCATGATGGCATCATAGAAGTGAGAAGACATGGGTAAACCAATAGTAAAGTACATGGAAATGGTGTCCCACTTCCACACCAGTACCTGATGTGGCTGAAGAAGTCCAACTAGAAGGCTCTTCTCTACCTTAACTCTCTAACACTCTAAACATCTGGACACAATACTAGCAATGTGAAACCTCATACCTGGCTAGTGATAGAGCTACCTTAGATCTACTTGCAACTTCTTGACTCTAGGGTGCACTGCATATGGTACTCTATGAGCCTCAAGTATAATAATGTCACATAATCCATTGGGTGTATGGACGTATATGCAGCCCTGATGATGAAGAAGCCCATTAGATTCTAAGGTATATCCATCAAATTTCCCCTTAAGAGGCCTTTGATCTTGATCCAACTGAACATACTTTGAATAGAACTCATCCTCAAGCAAGTGTTGAAGTATGCAATCCCTCAAATCCATACTAGTATCCATGGAGGAGAGTGTATGTCATCTTCTACTCAAGGAATTTTCTACAACATTCTCCTTCCCCTTGATGTAGTGGAAATCAAAATCACACTCACAAAGTAACTCCATCCACCTCTGTCAACCATTGAGATTAGGCGGGGTGAAAATGTACTGGAAGCTTTGGTGATCTAAATGGAGCTCAAAACAGTGCCCCAAAAGAAAGTGATGCCACCTCACTAATGCATGAACCACTACAACTAACTCAAGGTCATGTGTAGGATAATTAAGCTTGTGAGTCTTGAGTTTCCTAGATTCATAGGCAATGGCTCATCCATCCTGCATAAGGACTCCTCCAAGTCCATCTAAGGATGCATCTATGCATACCATAAGTTCTGTTGAAGGATCGGGAACAACTAGGATAGGTGCACTAGTAAGGGCTCTCCTAAGCTCCTAAAATGGTCTCTCACACTTATCCATCCATTCAAACCTCTTTCCCTTTCTCTGAAGGGATGTGATAGGGTGTGGCGCCACTCTAGAAAATCCCTCAACAAATCATCTGTAGTAGCTTGCTGGCCCCATGAAGCTCTTGACCTCTGAAATAGTGGTAGGTGTTGGCCAATCCATGATAGCACTAATTTTTGATGAGTTGACTGTGATCCCATCTCTTGATATAACATGGCCAAGGTAGTTGACCTCTGACCTAAAGAAAGCACACTTTGAAAAATTTCCATATAACTAATTATCTCTCAAGAACTACAAAACCTGTCTCTGGTGCTCCTTATGCTCCTCCTCATTATGAGAGTATATCAATATATCATCTAGGAACATAATTACAAATATTTCCAAGAAGGTACAAAAAACTCCATTCATAAGACTCATAAATACTACTGGAGCATTCGTGAGGCCAAAATGAACCACGATAAACTCATAGTGGCCATATCTTGTGCAGAAGGTTGTCTTATGGATGTCACTCTCTACAATCCGCAAGTGATGGTATCTAGATTTCAGATCTATCTTAGAGAATACTCAGGCACCCTGAAGATGATCAAATAAATCATTGATCCTAGGGAGTGGATAATGATTCTTGATGGTTACTTTATTAATCTGATGGTAATCCATGTACAACCTAAGTGATCCATCCTTCTTCTTAATGAAGATGATGGGTTCTTCCCAAGGTGAAACACTAGGGTGAATGTGCCCTTTCTCCAAGAGATCCTCCAACTAAATCTTGAGCTCATTGAGCTCATGAGTAGTCATCCTATAAGGGGCTCTAGATACTGGCACAACAATTGGCACAAGGTCTATATGAAAGTCAATTTCCCTAGGTGGGGGCATACCAAGTAGCTCTGAGGGAAAAACATTTGCATACTCCTGTAATATAGGGAAGTTGTGAAGGGAGGTTCCCTTCTCCTCCTCTTCCTCCTCCTTGTTAGTGATGGTAATAGAAAATAACTGACATTCCTTGTGCATACAATGCTTAAGCTACATGACAGAGATCACATGGAGAGATATGGGTCTCTGGACCCATGAAATGACCATGGGTGAACCTAAACCATCTACACATTTGACCCTCTTCTGTCTGTAATCCCTCTTGGCACTGTAGGTGCAAAGCCAATCCATGCCAAGAACTACATCATAAGAACCAAGAGGGGTGATACATAGATCTATCATAGAGGTCACATATCCTATTTGTAACTAACAATCTCTGACTACAGAATCAACTAATACCCTAGTACCTAATGCTAACTCCACTTCCCAATTCACCTCTTGTCTAACTGCCACTAGCTCGCAACGCTCCACTACAAATTGGGAAATGAAAGAATTAGTATCTCTTGAATAAAAAAGGATAGTGATGATACTACCTTGAATCATACCTACTACCTCAATTAGTGTGGCCTAATGCTAGGCTTGGCGGTTATCAACTGCTGCAAAGACTCTATGGGACTTACCCAAGTCCCCAACTTTGGCCTTAGATGTTGTTGGATGCAAACCACCTCCCTGGGGACAGTCCCTAGTGAAAATCCCTATGGATCCACATGTGAAACAAGGTGCTCATGACTGCATATCTATGCCCTATAATCTGGTGTACTGCGATCCCCCTGTCTTACTAGAACCATTAACTCCACCATAAGAGGTCTGATGAGTCCTCGCTGGTAGTGTGTATGGTTCCTGTGACCTTTGATCTCATCTAGGCCCCTATGCCTACCATTGTTTGGGCTTAAAGCCCTGCTACCCATGTGCCGGTCTAGTCCTCTGACTCTATTGTCTACTGTGGCTGCAATTGTGGGGCTCTAAAGGTCCCTGATGAGTGCCTCTAATTCCCCTTCCAAGGGGGTCTCTGATATCCTATACTCAGAGGTGTGAGATTCTAGTCCTATGACCGATCCCATGTATCATGTCCTCTGCCCTGCACCTCCTCTACAATCAAGGCCTTATCTACGGCCTCTCGTAGATCCTCTGGTGCTTCCATGTGCACCAGTTCAGAAATAGATGCATTCAACCCCTTAACAAAGTTGTTGACACTAAGCTTCTCATCCTTCATGTATTCTATGTAAGGTAGAAGCTTGAGAAATCTATTCTCATAATGAGCGATAGATAAGCCCCTCTACTGTAGATCATGAAACTTGTCTATATGACACTGCCTATAATACTCTGAGAGGTAACGGTCCCTGAATCTCTCTAAAAAAGATTCCCAGGTTAGGACATTAATAACCAGGTTACTTTTGAACACTTCCTGTTGCCACCAAACTAAGGCTTCCCTCTCAACAAGTGGATGGCCAATCAAGCTCTCACATTTCTCTCATATGAGTGTAACCCAAAGCACCTCTCTAAATTCAATAACCACGCCTCAGCCTTGATGCCATTTGTGGCTCCTTAAAAATGTGGTGGCCTTAGGAATAGAAAATCTTTAATCTGGTCCCCCACATCCTGGGGATCTCCTCTACATTCCTAAGGTATATACCCTAGTGGTGGACTTTCCATGTGAATAGATTCACCCTCCTACTATGCCTGCTCCTCGGTTCATCAAGGAGGAGGGCTCCTACTCCACTCATGGGATGCTCCCCCTAACCCTGCTATCTAATCTCCAAGTGGAAACCTATCCATAAGAATCCCTACAAGACTCTGGAGAGCATTCAGTACTTCCTGATTCGGATTCAGTGGTGGAACAGGAGGAGGTTCCTGTTCCTCTACTACTCCCGCCTTAGCACCCTCTACATCTTGCTCATCATGATTTGATGCCACACAAGTATGACCATGACCTCTCCCACATCGGCGATCCTTCTAAGTAATGGGAGGCATCCTACAAGTTAAATAGAAGTTTAAAGGTTAAAATGGTTAAACGCAATAGGTCTAAGGTTCCAAGGTTGAAACATGGCTCTAATACCAAAATGTCATGCCCAAATTTGCATGTAAAAACACAACAATTTTTTTTTGAAAAGTTTACTAAGGGTTGAAGTGACTGTACACTCTAGCTTACTAAGTGCCATTAAGAGTAACAAGTTAAGATGAAGGGGCAAAGCTCAAAAGGGGTAGAAAGTTGAATGTCGATAGCTAGGGTTGAGGTGTAATCATGATGTGATCAACATCCCTCAACCCATGAGTTTTACAAGGGTCTAGTTTGATCAAATGTAAATTTGACAATTCCTAGAGTTAAATCCAAACTTGGTTTCACAATTACTTCTTCACATTAGTTAAAAATTAGTCAAGATTTTATATCTTAGTTATCTAGTTAATCCATAACATTAGTTTTACACTAGCCACATGTATTGACCATGTAAAAATAACATTACCTAGTTGAGTACATATTCAATTTATGACCATAAATCTCCTAATTCAACTTAGTGTTATAGTATTCTAAAAGGAGATCCTAAGTGATAACTTTATTAAGGATTGTGAAACTCTCAAACTCATTAGATTAAAAATCTAATATTTGGAAAGGATCTTAATGGTTTAATAATCGCTCAATTTACATTTACCCTATAACACTAGGAAGACTTAATTAAGGTGTCCATTCATGATATATATTAAAATTAATTATTTCTTACTTCCACATTTAATTTATCTAAACATAAAATGGTTGCATTAAAAATTCCATTTCCTAATACTAATTAAATTAAAGTTACCATATCTAATAATTTAACCATTTAAATATCCACATACTAAATATTTGAATATTCTAATAATTTAAATTAATAATCTCTAATAATGTCTTATTTATTTAAATAACATCTACAATCTATAACAAAAATAATACTAACATATAGTATTATGCCCATTTAAATGTGTGGGTAATTTAAGAAAAAAACTTATTAATCATGTAATAAGATTAAAAGATTTCCCACCAAAGAATCCAAAAAAAATATCATTCCCATTAAGAAAAATCCACTAAAGTAATTAATAAAATTAAATAAACTAATATAATCTATTTACATTGGAGAATCCCTAATCCTAATTTGAAATTAGGGTTAAGGATCCAAATAAGAGTGTCTAAAAAATGGATTTACTACTTTGTTTCCCCTCTTTCCTTTTCTAAAATAGTGACCTAACCCTAGGATTTGTTTTGAATGACTGTGTTGTGTAGGTCTGGTTTCAATAATTCCATCCATGGAGGAAAAAGAAGAAAGAGGATATGTTCTACACAAACATATATGTATTTACCCTAAGGGTTTATACGTATATTTTTGCATAAAATAATATGCATATGCACTAGAAGAGGCGGCCTTGCCTTTCGTGGCTGAGATGGCGAGATCTCTCAATTTCTACGCCTGCATGACATGGAAAATCTTTGTGGGCTGTGGGGGTCATAATTGTGGTGGGGTGGAGGTAAGTTTGTGGCCTTCTCCACCGCCATTGTGGTGGTGTCCCACCACAGGGGCCACACAGTCGGGGCTTTGCCGCTATTGTGTGGTGGCTGCACCACCACAGTGGCAGGGGGAAAGGCCCTGTGCCACTTCCTCCCTCCAAATGATGCGAGATGTGGGAGGGTGGTTTCTCCACCCTCCAAACCCTAAGTAAATTTTTTAAAATATTCTTTTCTTTTGTTTCTTTCATTATATAATATGTTACTATATATATGTATGTATATATATATATATATAATTATGCATATATAAGGGTATATATATACTTGTTGTTTGATACACAACAACAATAGATTTATAGTTACAGAAAATCTTTAGTTTAGTTATGTGATTTTATATAAATATATATTATAGATCTATATTTATATATCTATGTATATATATTTATAAAAACATAAATATTATTTGCATAGATTTGTAAAATAAGACCTATGTCTGTGTACAAAAAGATTTATTAAATCTTTCAGAGTATATATATATATATATATATATATATATATACATAATAATAAGTTGCTATATATATAATAATATTAATAATATATAGAAGATTAATTCTAATCTGTGCAAAAATATAAAATGAAGAATATATCAAATTGCTCTTTTACATCTATGAGATATGATTTTTTGAAGCATTATTAACTATGTATACATAACAGAGGAAACATAAATTTCTTTTGTAGAAAACTGATGAAAGATAAATAAGTAGACTGCTTTTAATAAACAAAATAGCATATATTTTAAAAAAATAATACATGTAAATTTAAGCATAAGTAAATTTAAAATTTCATAAATAAGGAAACAACTTAATAAGTAGATATTAACATCTTAAAAACTGTTACAATTTGTGAATAGAGATATCTCTTTAGGAACTCAATAAATCAAAAAATGACTACTTAAGATAAACAACTATTTTCATCCTTAGATGCATATTTAAACTCAGAATTTACATAAAAGGAAATATTTCCTTTCTTTAAATCAATTTTACAATTAGGTACACTATAAATAGTGATGTGTTTTATGTATGTATTTCTTCAAACAGAAACAAACCATTACACTTCTTCCCTTTCAACAAAACTATTACAAATACTTTCTTTAGAATTTTTTTAAGCAAAATTTCATAATTTCAATTATACAAGACTCAGCCCTATGGCTTGAGGTGACACTTAATTTCACAAAATACAATTTATAATCAACTAAATTCCTCATTTCCAGCTTTGAACATAAATCCTTCCAAGTAGAGGGACAACTACAAATCTGCAATCCAAATTTTGTAAATAATGTTGGAAATAATGGGAAGTATGTACTAAGACGGGAGGGGTGAAGCAGTACCTCTAAATTTTTTATCTCTTTAACCTTAATCCATTGTATTACCAACCTTTTGGCACATCCTATCTTTGTGTAAGTTATATCAATTCATAAACTTAACAAACATGTAAACATCCATAGAAGTATTCATGAAATGTAATGACACATAACACAAGATATGGTAACACAGAAAACCCTTGTTAGAAGGTAAAAACTGTGGTGGGGATGGCTCCCACAAAAATTTCACTATCTGCAGATTGGAAGGGGCCGGTTAAGGCTTACAATTTTGATCACTTCTGATGATCTACCCTGTTAGGAGTATTATGTAGAGACTGGTTAAGGTCTACTTTGTTAAGAGCTTTAGCAACACTATTTAGTTTGCACTCGATTAAGAGGTTTACAAAGGATTGTTAAATCCACCTTTCTTGAAAGGATTTCTTCTATTTACTACACTTGTTAGAATGTAGACAAAAATACTCATTGACCTGAGTGTATGCAATCTTCAATTGTTGATTAAAGATCCATTAAACTCACTTGTACAAAGTATCACCTAATGTGATTGATTAATACCTCTGTTGCTCGGTAGCCTTGATTCTTGGTTCTTGATAACCAAATTCATCTTTTGTCATTCTACTTCTTGAAACTCTCAGTCTGATCCATAGATGTTCTTCTTGGCTACTTTCATCCTCGCATCCATTCTGAATGTATGATTACACATCTATTTATATAATAGACTGACCTATTCTAGTTTCACGTATTACAAAGATAACTCTATGATCAAAGGTTTACAACTTGAGCTTGATCTCCTAGTTTGCATATTTTTAATCAATTAGAATGATTAAAATAATTACAATTATCTTTTTTGCCCCTCAAGAAATGGTTTTAAATCAAACCAAAACTCTAAATATAAAACATAACCATTTTATCTGAAGTGGAAGTCAGATCCACTTTTCTCGGCATATAACTGACTTTCGGTGCCTGATGCTTGGGTTTCTCTGAAAGTCTTTCGGTGTTCCTTCTATGAACTGACCATTGGGTTCCCTTGTTTTGTCGGGATCTTCTCTAGTATTCTCTTTTAGTTTACAGTGTAATTTTCTCATCGGGTTCCTCTCTTCTCTGCTCTTTCAGTTTACAGTGTAATTTTCTCATTGGGTTCCTCTGTCAGTTTCCTCTTCAGCATTTTTGGTTTGCACTGTAAAAGTGTGTCATCAGGTTTCTCAACACTTTATCACTTTCGGTCTAAACTGAAATATGTCTTTCAGTGTAGTGTTACCAATGGCTCAAAGAACTATTTTCCCTTTGCATACTAATGGAAAAATTAATGTGGTCAATCTCCCCCTTTGACATTAGCATCAAAAACATATATGTACAAAATACTAAACTGAGTAGTATGTACACCATGTGTTTACCTTGTCATTTTATGACTCCCCCTATGTATATTTTGGTATAGTATAAGTATATATATATATGTATACTTGCCTTTATACTATAATCCCTTTTCACCTTGTCTTCATATCATTCTCCCTTTACTACTATACATATCATTATTTTCCCCTTTTTACTATATTATTTACATATCATTTTCCCCCTTTTTATAGTAAGGGCAAAGGTGTATACTTACAACTTATCAAAAATATGGGAATGAGAAGCCTTCATATCCTCCGTCATTTTCTCCCATTTCTCCTTTATTTTCTTGAGATCCATGCACTCTAGTGTAATCCTAGCATGCATATCATAGATTTTGTCTGCTACAGACATCTCAGGGGTGGCAATTAGGTGTCTTGCCAAAGTCATGTGTTGTTTCAAAAGTGTAATGTTTGGTAATAGTTGAGCCTGTAGCTCGGTAACCTCATCTATAAATTGTGATTCTGCTTCCCAAATTTCTTGTCTCAACCTTTTGATTTCTATAATATTGTCATAATGTAGTTTGATTGCGTTGTCATCTGTGGTTAGACCTTGTGCACTTGCATTTAGATCAGAATCTATCTTTTCTATCTTATCACTAATTTTCTTAGTGAATTTCTCTAAGGTGCACAACTTCTAAAGTAAGGCTAATGCTTCTGAAATGATAGGGTCTAATTCGTTTGCTAATTCAGAAAGCTTTACCTTATTTTCTACCACTTCTTGGCTGATCTTCTCGGTTAATTTGTATTGGAACTTTTTCTCTACTTGTTCTTCAATGGATTTTTCTGCATCCATATTTTGAGTTGTGATGGCTTCAGTTAGAACAACAAGTTGATCCAGAATGGGGGCATTGTGATCAACATCAATGTCAGGAACTATCTAGTGTAAGATATCTCTTATATTTTCTAGTACTAGAGAGTCCCTATGCTCTTTTCTAAGCTTTTCTTGTAAAAAATTTCTTTGACAAATTTCTCTGTATTCTTGGAGAGATTCATAATCCAAATTATTTGGATCACACTTGGGTATCTCAATGATTTTGTCAAGTGTAACTTCTTACTTGTTCTTCTTGATTTTCTTCTTCTTCTTCTTGTGAGATGCACCTGAATGCACTACCAAAGCAATCTTTTCTTCTTGGTCTGATGTGTTGGAGGAAGGCTTCAGTGGTGTTGTACCTTTTTCCTACTACTCGGGGTTTGCTAGTCAGTTGTGTGTAGACGTCTCCTCATCAACCTTCGGTGTAAATGCATCATCTCCTTCAGTGTTCTTAGGAGTGGTATCAACTGGCTTATCTTGTTCACCTTTCTCTTTTTGCACTTCAATTTTATCTTTCATTTTTGCATCCTTTTTGGCGTGATCTCCATCTTTTGTAACATTTTGTTCTCCACCAATGACTGTCTGTTCATCGGTTATCTCTTTCTTTTCTTCTTCCACTACATCATCGGGTATGCTTGCATCCTTGTCAGGTGACTTCTCCTTTTCTGATATTATATTGATAGCTTGTATCAATAATGGGATTTGTCCTGGTGTGTCTACCTATGCATAATCTTTAGTAGTGTCCTATTCAGTTTGGTCTTGGACAACAGTGACATCTTCATCTTTATGTACTTCATCTGTAGGATCTTCTCTGATAATATCAATGATTGTACTATCAGGCCATGTTTCATCTGCAATGCCCATATCCTTGTTGGATTTTGTGTTCAATGATTCTTCATTAACATCCTCATCTATTATAAGAATATGTTCAGGGCTCTGTTTAGCCTGGTCATATTTATTTTATTTCTTGTCGGTGAGAGCTATTTGTGGCTCAGGACTTGTATCCTTTTTAGGTATAACAAGTATCTTTCTCCATTCAACCTCACTCTTCCTATCTAGCTAAATTATATGTCCTTAAATAACTTCGTAGGCTATTAACTTTGGTGAGAACCTATTTGAGTGTTTCTTCATCATTTCTTCAATCTCCTCCATTTTAGATTCGGGTGGCATGACAGAAACTAGGGCTCTTTCCTTTATCTTTTTCTTAGAATGTAATGCAAATTTCCATCTTGCTGACAATCTATTCATACTTTCTTTGGAATCTTATCTGCCAATTGTATTGGAACATATTTGAATGCACACATCACTGTGATAATTGCCTCTTCTATCTTATTCTGGTCCTCGGTGTCCAGAGTTAGCCAGTTTTTAATCTTGCGATCATTTGTTGTTCTCGATTTGATAATAGAATCACATACCTCATCAATTGTAGAAGGAATTGTGTTCTTGACAACTTGTACAAATTGTTAATCCTTTTCGGTGTCCTCAATGTCTTCCCTAGTTTTGAGGAACTTTCTTTTTTTGGGGGGGCCCTTTTTCCTTGTTTGAGCCTTTCTTTTATATGTCCTCACTTGACCTTTCTCAATCGGTGAAGGACTTGCATCCTTTTTTGTTTGAATCCTGGTCCTAGATGCACCAGTAGTCCTTGGTTTCTTTGTTGGTGGTGGAGGTGGTGTATCAGACTCTATGGATTCTGAGTCACTCTCCTGAGCTTCACCGATGGGTGACTGACCCTCGATTTCTTCTTTCTATACTTTTTCCTCTTCATTCACCGACAACTTTTTCTTCAAGGTCTTAACCATTTTATCTTTCTTCCTATCAATATTTTTCACAACTAAGCCAGTTTTTATCCTTTCTTTGGCTTCCTCATAAGTTCCAAACTTGGGTTGTGATTTAACCAATGGTTCATTTATCAATGCCTCAATAGAATTTGATGCTTGATCTATGTTAACCTCATAGTCAAGTGGTACCAACCATGCTATCCTTAGTACAACTAGCTTGATATAGGTGTAATCAGTGTCCACCATAAAAAAAATGTCAGTCTTGAAATTTTCTACTAATTTCTTTGGAATCCTCATTCTTTTCTGCATTATTTCTCTAAATCTAGCAAAGTATTCATCCATGACTGATTCAAAATTGTCTCCTAGTGATTTGATGAACTCACAAATTTGTGTGGTCACTGGTCGTGTAGTGTCCCATTTGACATTGCCAATAGATGGGAAGGATTCTTGAAAATAGAAAAATATCCACATAATGAGTGAGCCAAAATTACATGAGTTAGAATTTGTAGTCCTTATTGTCTTCATTTTCTCATCTAATTGCCTTAGTAGAAGTTCTGACAGATCCAACTGCAGTCCCTTCTTGACAATTTTGTATGTTGTATCCACTACTTTGGATACAGTACTATTAATCCTACTAGCTTGAAAGAACTTGTATCCTAAGACACATGCTCCAAATTTCATTTCATCATATTTGATGGTGGATACCTTTAATCCTCTTCCATCCCATGGTGCTCCTATGTTCTTTTCAATGTCAGCTTTAGGAGGGTGCTTTAGTGCATTTACTTTATTGGTTATGGGATAACCAGTAAAAGCATGTATAACATACTTGGTTATAGGTTTTAGATCATGCATCTATATCTTTTGATCATGTACTCTTCTTAGTACTAACTAAATCCATTTGGTCTTGAATTCTTTTAGGAATAATAGGGCATGTGTGAGACCTTTAACTTCAATGTGCTTATGTTCTTCTTTTATTATTCCATCATCATTTCAAAGCTTCTTGTAAGCTTTCTCAACTTCCAAGTTTCCTATTTCTGCAATCTTGTAGCGTATATATGCTCACACATCTTCAATAAGTAAAACCCTAGCTGGTATACTGGAGAATTTACCAGTGTTATCAGGTTGTGAGGCAACCTCAGGACATATCTTGTAATGAGGTTCTTCACATGTGGTATTCTTGATCTTGGAGTTTCTTGAAGTTGATGCCATCATTTCAGAATTTAGGGATTTTTCCCATAAATGAAAACAAATTTCTTAGTGATTTTTGTTACTTACTTCAACCTACTATGACTACTGGGAATCTTTCTGAATGCTGAGAACAGGGTTGGCTTTGCTCTGCAATTTATTCACTTCATTCTCTAGTTTCTATCTATTTCTTTACTCAAGTCACTGATGCCAAGCACGTTCAAAATGTTCAAGCATCCAACAATACCAATCAAAACAATCGCAATAACAATCAGAATCAAAATCAATACCGCAATAACAACAATAATTAGAATCAGAATCAGCCCAATCAGAACAATCAAAATCAAAACAATCAGCAACCGCGCAATCAATCATTCTTTTTCCCGCGCAACAATTATAATAAAAACAACAACAATAACAATGACAATCGACATCAATGACAATTCACAGCTTTAGCAGAGCCTTTAGATGTGATCTTCAAACAACTCACGGATCAAGGAATGATAGTTTACCCAAATACTCGACCTTTTGATGAGAATCAACCTAAAATTGTTTGGTATAAAGATAATGAATATTGTGATTATCATCGCATCAAGGGACATGATACCAAGAAATGCATGAAGCTTAGACACTTTGTGCAAGATCTTATTGAAGATGGGAAAATTGAGGTTGAGGGTCAGAATGCGTCCTCATCTAATGCGAAACTCAAAGTCTATAATCAACCTTTCCCACCTCATAATCAAAACAATGCATCGAATGCTATTCCCTATGACTATTCTACCAATACCATTATAGGTCATGATCGAACATGTGGGAGTCTAGATGAAAATGATATCTTTGGGTTTGATTCCCTTTGTGGCCACATTGAAGAAATTGACACGCATGTTCATACCATAAAACTCAAAGCCGCTGATTGTAATGATACTACATGAAGACCCAGAGTCACTATTCAAGCTGCTGATAGACCTTCTACATCTGCAAATCCACCAACTGCACCATCTACTGTTGCTCGGCCTACCTCACATTTTGACTTGCTGGCTCAATTGCGAAAGACACCTGCACAGATATCCATCCTAGAGATCTTAACAACATCGCCAATCCATAGAGAAGTCCTTGATAAAGATCTAAATGAATCCCGCGTCCCTGAGAACATTAATGCTGCACAATTCAAAGCCATGATAGGGAACCTAGCCGCGCAAGAACATCTAGTTTTTACTGATAAAGATTTTAGTGGTCCCGATCCTCATCATAATAAATCCCTCCATAT
>MU227479.1:242505-260720 GCA_018584345.1 Thuja plicata | reverse complement strand
GATACTAAGTGACAACCTATATGTGTAAAATCCTCTAACAAGGTCACACCTAACAATGTGTTTGTAACCTTTAACAGGGTTGGCTCCTAACAGGGCTCACTTCAAAAGAGTGAAAATTTGGGGTACCGGTCCCAGTGGTTTTTTCCCTTAATAGGGTTTCCACATTAGAATCCATGTGTTATATGTGTGTATGATGCATTTCTTTACTATTTTTTATCTTACATAATTCATTCTGGACATATCGGTATACTCTGCATATTTAATATATTCCGGTAAATAGATGATTGTTTATCGGTAAACATTAAGAAGAAGGTTTAACAGAGCAATCCAACAAGTAGTAAATTGATATAAGTTGTTCAAGGCATTCATCTTGTAGGAAAAAAGATAACTTAAGAAATAATTAGTGGTTATAAGAGTTAAAGGGTTGATTTAAGGATTGAAATTTGAGGCCACTGATTCACCCCCCGCCCCTCTTAGTTATTACTAACAATGTGTGTCCATGCATTTCGCAAGTGGGATAGTATTTGTCCATGTAGGTTTCCTTCTTTGGTTGTTTCACCTCAGATTTACATTCATATGCTTTGTGTCCTTTCTTGTTATATTTATAACAAATTCCTATGAATCAAGGTGTGGATTTAGGAATACCTTTCATTTTTATCCTGCATACATTTGATGTGTGGCCTGATTTTCTACAGTAATTGTATGACTACTTTCTTGGTCTTGGATTTGTATAGACATTCTTTGGATCAGCTTGGTTTGGTGATTCTTCATTTTTGGTATACCCTAGTCCAGTATTGTTGTTGACTCTTCTTTGTCCATCCAGAAAATCATCCATCTTTTTGGTGCTTTCTTCAGCTCTCTTGATCATGTCATGTTTTGTTGTTGAATTCTTACTTCATGCTTCAGTTTTTTATTTTCTTCTCTTAGCTCACTGATATCTTCTATTCTTTCAATAAGTTCTATATTCATTTGATTTTACTCTTAACTCATAAGAATAATATGATTTGTGATCTCATGATGATGTTCTGTAAGTCTTTGTATTTCTGACTCTTTCTCTTGTAGCTTCAGTAATCTTCCTCCTTTCATCAATAGCTAGTGTTCTTTCTTGTGTATCTTTTCTAGCATTGTAAATGACATCAATCATTCTTACCATCTGTGTCTCTTGACCAATTTGTAGAGATTTTACTTGTCCAACCAGATGTTGATTGATTTCAGTGAGACTTGTGATGCTTTCTTTTGATGTGTCTGATGCTTTGCTAGTTGTAGATCCTAAAGACTCAAATAGATTAGGTATCTCCTCTTCATGATAGTATGTTTCATTACAGCAATATTCCATAATCTTTCTTTCATCCAGAAACTATCTCATATTTATTCTAGCTTCTTTATATTGTTCATAGAAGATCTGTATCTCTAATTTCTAATTCTCAATACTTTTCTCAAGCCTCTACTTCTCCATTGTATAATATTTTCTCTTAAGTATTTAAACTTTTCCAATTAAGAGATCTAGCTCTAATACCAATTGTTGGAAATAATGGGAAGTATGTACTGAGAGGGGAGGGGTGAATGAGTACCTCTAAAACTTTTATCTCTTTAACCTTAATCCATTTAGTAATCCATTATATTACCAACCATATGTCCTATCCTATCTTTGTGTAAGTTATATTAATTCATAAAATTAACAAACATGTAAACATCTATAGAAGAATTCATGAAATGTAATGACACATAACACAAGATATGGTAATGCAGAAAACCCCTGTTAGAAGGTAAAAACTGTGGTGGGGATGGCACCCACAAAAATTTCTTATCTGCAAATTAGAAGGGGCTAGTTAAGGCTTACAATTTTGATCACTTTTGATGATCTACCCTGTTAGGAGTATTATTTAGAGACTAGTTAAGTTCTACTATATTAAGAGCTTTAGCAACACTGTTTAGTGTGCACTTGGTTAAGAGATTTACAAAGGATTGTTAAATCAACCTTTCTTGAAAATATTTCTTCTATTTGCTACACTTTTTAGAATGTAGACAAAAATACTCATTGACCTAAGTGTATGCAATATTCAATTTATGATTACATATCTATTAAACTCACATGTAAAAATTATCACCTAATGTGATTGATTAATACCTCTGTTGCTCGATAGCCTTAATTCTTGGTTCTTGATAACCAAATTCATCTTTTGTTGTTCTGCTTCTTGAAACTCTTAGTCTAATCCATAGATGTGCTTCTTGGCTACTTTCATCCTCACATCCATTGTGAAATGTATGATTACACATCTATTTATACAATAGATTGACCTATTTTAGTTTCATGTATTACAAAGATAACTCTATGATCAAAGGTTTATAACTTGACCTTGATCTCCTAGTTTGCATATTTTTAATTAGTTAGACTGATTAAAAGAATTAAAATTATCTTTCTTGTCCCTCAAGAAATGGTTTTAAATCAAATCAAAACTTTAAATATAAAACATAACCATTTTATCTTACGTGGAAGTCAGATCCACTTTTCTTAGGATATAACTGACTTTCGGTGTTTGATGCTCAAGTTGCTCTGAAAGTCTTTCAGTGTTCCTTCTGTGAACTGACCATCAGGTTCCCTTGCACTGTTAGGTTCCTCTCTTGTCTACTCTTTTAGTTTACAGTGTAATTTTCTAATCAAATTCCTCTCTTGTCTTCTCTTTCAGTTTACAGTGTAATTTTCTCATCGGGTTCCTCTGTCGGTTTCCTCTTAAGCATTTTTGGTTTGCACTATAAAAGTGTGTCGTCGGGTTTCTCTACACTTTAGCACTTTTTCTCTAAACTGAAATATGTCTTTTGGTGTAGTGTTACCAATGGTTTAAAAAACTATTTTCCCTTTGCATACTAATGGAAAAATTAATGTCTTCAAATAAACCATGGGATCTTACCTCCCATCCTAGGCCTCTATTAGACCACCCCCAAGCTAGGGGAAACAAGAAGAAGTTGGGTGACATAAAAGAAAACCACCACACATACATAACAAGCTCTAAATAACACATAAATACCTCCCAAGCTTATGCACAATCTGGTCATAATGGACTCAATGGACTCAATTAAGGATGGTGGAACAACCATGTATGAGAATGCCAAAACCAGAATACCTCAAATATGAAAAAAAATTTGAATGCCTTCCCAAGGATTTTAATATAACCAAAGAGCTCCATAAACACATCCATAAACCCTTATCACCCCCATGAGAAATCACAAGAAAAATTTGTCACATGGAGCCCATAACATCCATGAAACATCCCTCTTCTTCCTAAGAAGAGACTCTACACTATAATGGTTTCCCAACTAAGCCCTTCAGCCACAATGACTCTCTTCCCTCTCAAGGGTGAGATATGTCATTCACTCCCATGAACAACACAAACATAAAACATAAAAAATTGAAGAACAAATTTAAATCTTTTCACAAACATTCTATCACAAGAAAACCATTTACACAATATGAAATTTGTAATAACTAAATTCAACAAGATTTTGAGACAAGAAATACAAATAATACCACACATGGAATTTAGGATTACAAACCTTTCTCCTAGAAAATGGATTGAGGTTGAGATGAGTCCTTTCTTTTCTATCTTTTCCTTCCCTTGGCTCCAACTAGCAAATATTTCTAAGCACAATCTACCAGTCTCCCAAAAATGGAGAGTGGGCAATCAACCCTAACCCTCCTCTCCCTCCTCCCTAAAAGGATCTTTCCCCAACTCTTACCTATTTCCCAATAAGAAGAGAGGTGACATGAGTCCTCTTCCCTAACACTTGTCCAATTCATGCATGAAAGAGACCCCACTATCTTGAAGAAGGAGATGGTCTATCCTCCTCCCAATTTTCGCCACTAACTAAGAATGGTACTTTAGAAGGGCCATAAATGAGATTTTGACACTGAAAACATTAAAAAATAACCCCTAACCCATAGTATAACTAAAGGACTAGATATTTTTAACTCTAACTACCCTTTTGGGTTCATTCTAACCCTTCAAAAACTCACTTAGAGTTTACCTACGAATTTCTAAGATAGTACTTATGATTTAGGTTTCCAAGACAAGTAACTCCACATGGAAACACTAAAAGACAACCTAGGGTGAAACTTAACCTCACAATCCACATGGGAATGACATCTCACAATACATGTTCCAATTGGCACTACAATTGCACATCACATTTACACATTGGCAGATCTAAAAAGAAAAATAACAAAATAGAAGAAATTAAATTTACAACATGCATAATTACATTTACAAACATATATTACATTACAAATAAGTTATTTCTCTTTTTAGGGTTAACCTAGGCTTCACAAGGATATTCACATTAACCCAATTTTGTTTCCCCAATTTTGAAACCATGGTTTATTCACCTGCACACTTGAACAAAGCACCAATAGTCCAAAGAAAAATATCACACATTCATGATATTATACCTTATAATATATTCATCTAACCTTAAAGTGTACATCACTTTCCAAAACTAGGTCATCCATATACATATAACTGATAAATCACAAAATCCTTGAAAATCACTTATCTAACATATTAAATTAACCAATATGGATCATTTACAGAATTAAAAATGTGAAATCCACATTTACATGTCACATGATCAAATTGCAAATTTAGAAACATAAAAATGGAAACTGTTCAAACATGTCATCAAGATCTGAGAATCATATGTATAAAACAATACATCTAAACATCATCAAAATAGAGTCATCATAAGATATCTATGCTATAAATGTCCAATATGTAAATTTATCAAAAACAAATGTTTCATACAAATAATTATAATATAAAAGTATCAGCTCTGAATGGATGATCGGGGTAGGACCTCACAAAAGGCCTCCATTTTAGGAAGACATGCAGATCCCCATAAAAGTCTAACAGGCCAAGATTCAGAAGCTTGAAGATGGAAATTTGAGTCATAACCAACCTTAACCATGTATTGGCCAGAAGGGGAACCTAACCAAATAAGTTCATCCTCAAGAGGAGAGAATGAAATAGGTCTAGAGCTAAGTTCTTTATTAATTTTTTCTGCCAAATTTGAAAAATCATTTAGGACAGAAAGATCTTCCCAAATTGCAAGACCATCCTAAATATCTAAATAATGACAAACCTAGTCACCCCAAATCTATTTGAGATGAGCATCTAAGGGGCGACACTCCCAGGTTTTAGATAAAGGCGTATGCCCATTCCATGAGTCCTCCCAAAAAAATGTTTTTGACCCATCATTTATTAACCAAGAGAGGGAGGGAAGTATGAGCTCTCGACAAGAAACCATGAAATTCCACATGTCAGACCCTTGAGGTAAAACTAAAGTTGTAAATATTCTTTCCCTTTCATCAGAGTCAAGGTACTTTTATCTCAATAATCTGGCCCATTTAGAATTTGGATTTTGGTATAATTTCTAAAGCAATTTAGCACCCAATGCTTTATTATGTAAATGTAGATCCCTAACTCCAGCACCCTGAATGAATTTAGGAGTAGAGGCATTACTCCAAGAAAGAAGGGGTAAATTTTTCTTTTTAGTTACATTGTCATCCCAAAGAAATTCCCTTAATATGGACTAGAGTTATTCAATTGAATGCTTAGGCATCTTTAGGACCGACATAAGATAAACTGGGATGGCATTTAAGATAGATTTAATCATCACTAACTTGCCAGATAAGGCCAGCCATTTATGCTTCTATGACAGAATCTATTGAGAAATTGCAAAAATAATCTTATCTCGGAAATAATGTTTCTCTGAGCCAGAATAGAAGGGGACTCCAAGATAGTGGCAAGGAAACTCTCCCAAAGAAAAGCCCTAGAATTTAGAAAGACTATTTTGAATTAAAGGGGTAACATTTAAGAAATTGTTTTTTGATTTTTTTTGGATTAATTAATTGCCCAAATTCCATGGAATAATCACCAATGACTTGTTTAATAACTTGACCTTCCATGATGGTGGATTCTCTGATAGAAGAATATCATCCACAAAAAGATTATGTGTATAGAATTTATTTCTATCATTCAAGGAGACACCTTTCCAAATCCCATCATGTCGAGCATAACCTATAGATCTACTAAGCCCCACAGCCATTAAGATAAACAAAAAGGGGGAAAGGGGATCCCCCTTCCAACTACCTCTAGAAGATAAGAAAAAACCTCTAGGGGAACCTTTAATAATAACAGAGAATGAAGGGGAATATATGCAGGCTTAAATGCATTTTACACAATTTTTGTGAAAACCAAATCTAGTGAGGACCATGAGAAGAAATTCCCAGTCAACAGGATCATACACTTTCATCATATGTAGCTTAAGAACCATAGCTGATTGGTTATGTAATCATATAAAGTGTAGAATTTCATTAGCCATAATAGCACCCTTCGGAGTTTTTTTCCTAGGCACAAAGCCCCCTTGTTCCTCAAAGATGGTTTTAGGAAGGACCTTGGCCAATCTGATAGAAATAGATTTGGTTAAATTTTTGTATAGAGTATTACAAAGAGAGATATGAAAAATCAAAAAATGATTTAGGATTGTCTTTTTTTGGGATGAGAGAAATCCAAGTAAGATTAAGCTCTTTCAACATGGTTTTGTGAATCTTTGCTTCCTCTAATTAATGCAAGTAAAATATCATTTTCCAAAAAATCCCAGCATTTTTGAAAGAAAAGTATGGTGAATCCATCGGGACCCGGGGCCTTGTCTGGGGCCATGGAAAAAACAATTTCTTTAAGATCATTCAATGTAAAGGGAGACATAAGCATAGTATTATCTACCTTAGATACACAATGTGGGATAGAATATAACAAAGAATTAGAAAAATGAACTTTTTTCTTGGTTAGAAAATTTGAGAAGAAGGAAACACCCTCATCAATAATGTCATTTTCATCTTCTAATTTCCCACTAGAGGATTCAATGTAAACAATTTTGTTTTTAAAATGTCTAAGCTTAGTAGAAGCATGATAAAACTTTGTGTTTCTATCCCCATCTGCAAACCAAGTTTCCCAAGATTTTTGTTTCCAATAAATCTCCTCTCATATAATTACTTCCTCTAGAGAACATTTGAGATCCTTTTCTATTACAAAATATTGGGCATCCATTCCATTGTGAATAATAAAGTGATTAACTATGGCCAATTCTAACTGTAATCTAGTTTTCTCCTGAAAAATGTTCTTAAAGGTATTAATGTTCCAATCTTTGATCTTAATTGTTAGTAACTACAATTTTTTGACCAGTCTAAATATTTGGGTTCCTTTCATATATGGAGAGTTTAGCCACCATTATTTTAGAAAAGGAATAAAACTATGATCTCGAAACCACATTGGCTCAATCTTGAGGGTACCTCTCCAGAAAGAAGAGGATTATGATAAATGTAACATAATCAGAAAGTGATTAGAACTAGAGATAGGTAAAATGAGTGAGTGGTAGTCTATTTCACTCTAAAGTCATAAATTAGAAATAAGAAAATGATCTAACTGCTCTACAATGTTACAAAAATCCACACGGTGATTTGTCCAGGTGAATTTTTCCACCTTGGGAGAGACATCCATGAGATCATTATCATAAATAAACTAATTAAAAATCCATCATCACCATTGGAGAAGGAATACTTCCACCATATTTCTCATCATTATTAAGGACAACATTAAAGTCCCCTCCCAAGATGATCAAATCACCCTAGAGTGCCTGTATCAAATCACCTAGAAAGGTCCATTTCTTGGTTTTTTCAATAACGGGAATAGGGCCATAAATATTAAACATCTAGAAGGACAGTTTAGAAGAGAAGATCTCAACCAGAGAGAGCATCCAATATTTACCAAATGAAATTTATTCCAAAGTTACCTTGAGTGGATCCCATAAAAATCACAAGACCCACCAAGGCACCATCAGAGGGGGAGGCCCAGAAATTATCCAATTTCTAGGAAGTAAACAATTTTATGGAAGCCTCATTAGATAATTTAGTTTCTTGGAGAAGAACAATATCAAATTTAGAATTAAAAAGTTGACTCATGATGAGCCACTTCTTGTTAGGGGAATTTAAGCCCCTAAAATTCTAGGAAAGAACTCTCATGGCTCCAAAGGGGAAGTCTCATCTCCCCTCTTGTCTTGAGCGTTTACTAATTTTTGTCCTCCAGCATACTCAGGCTGGAGACTTCTTTGGACCTTAGCAACCCTCATAGTAGGAGGATTGAAAGCCACTTTCTTTTTCACATTCCTTTGGATAGTTAATGAAGGGAGTAATGTTTTTTGAATCCCAACATTAATCTCATCCCTAAGTTTAGATACACTTGAAGGTCTCCCTCTTTGTTTAGCAGATGAAGGAGGGGAGAGTTTTGAAGAAGGAGATTGGAAGATGAAACAAGATGAAGATTGAAAATTCTTATTAATAATACCATTAATTTAGGAATTTATAGATAAGTGATGATTTTGAATTTAAAGATAGTGGAATGACATAAATTGATTAAATAATAAATATTATTAAACAATTTAAGATGAATTTTAGTAAACTTATTGCGTTAGAGAAATTGGTCATTTTTAAGTGTCTACATTTTTCCCCTCTTTGATATAATGCATTTTCCAGCGTTATTTCAAAGAATAATTGCAAAAAAATATGCCCCAGTAGACTCCTATGAAATAATGTCAGCAACTAGTTATTATGGTCCCCCATCAAGGAAAGGAGTGAAAAATGAAACGGAGGACTTGTTTCAATGACATTGTGACGAGGATCACAATGCAATTTAGGGATATGAAAGTAGAGGTCACATGTGAAAGTTATGAACTTTGGAAGGTCAAAAACATTGCGACCAATAGAAATGCAAGGTGTGGGATAGGGGGGTATAAAAGGGGTTTGGAGGGTTATTTTCAAGTCACTATGCACTTTGAGATTTTGGAGATCTAGGAGTGGAAGGAGAAGCTTATGAGCAATTAGAGTGCAATGGAGGGCTAGGAAAAATAGAGTGTATATTGTCAATAAAGTCCAAACATATCAATGGCTAGATGACACCCCACCTCTAGTAAGTTTCACAATTTTAGCATATCATTTTCCTCATTTTTTGTGTTATTTCCTATATTAGGTTAGATGTTGATAGTTTAAAATGACGCACTTAGGTGTCACAATTGACACACTTATAGGAATAAAGCATCACACCTTTATTTTTGGAACTTTTTTAACTAGTTTGCACTTGGTGGGTAAATAACACACTTATAGTGTTCATTCATTTTTCTTATGGGAATAAAATGACACAATTTTTTGACATATTGAAATACTTAATCAAGCCATACTTGGCTTAATGAAACATCACACTTGACTTTCTATGTGGAACATGAATGTTTTCTAGTTTATATGAATACATTTTTTGACTCTATTTGGATATTTTGAGTGACTAGAATGAAATATTATTATGCATGTGTATGTATTACATAGCTTAGATGTGTGGTAGACAAAATTGAGTGCATATAGACTGATTGTGTGACTCTATTGCATATGAAAATGTGTATATATAAATCATACCTTCATGAAATAAAGGCACTATCTATCAATTCTATGGGAAAAATAATATAATTTTATCTAAGAATTGACAAATAAAGCATTTAACATCTCATGGATCTCTAACTAGGCTTTTATAATAGAGCTCTTAGCCTTAATCTCTACTAGTGACAATCCTAGAATGAAAATTTAATTATGATATGCTTAATCTAGCTCAAATTTTCTCCATTTCTATGATATTTAATGCAAATTCTCTCCAAAATGATCTCAATTATGCTCAATGGCTATGATAATGCTCTCAATTTTCTATGAAATGCCTATAATAAGGATGTTTTTCATTCAAATTTTCTAGGATAAATTATGCTCTGAAAATGGCTTGTATTTATAGGATTTTCCCAAGTGTAGGGGGTATAGTTACTTGATCATGACTAAGCCTTGGTTGAGTGAAACTCTTTGAGATGGTTTCAAATGGGGGGACAATTTAAATGCTTATCTCAAAGGTTTGGACAAAAGGGAGAAATTTGAGTGATTGAGATTGAAAGTTCAAAATGAGTGATTGAGATTGAAAATTAGGAGGGATCTATGTGGTTTGTGTTCTCAATTCTCATTGGTTCCTCAAATTCATGTCGAAGGATATTATGATTTATTAAATTCAATCAATTAATTCAATTATCCATGTAGGGGCATAGGCTTAATTTGATTTTTAATTTAAACTATACAATTAATTGATTAAAATCAATTATATAGTTGGATTAATCCCTTTAGGCTTATATTTAATCATTTGATGTCATTATATATTGATCCTTTGATTTTAAATGATTTTGTCCAATTGTATTGATAAATGTCCATTTGAAATTGATTTAATCCATTTTGATGAACTTTAGAGCATTTGGCTGACATTTGCAGATTTGTTTGATAATAGAACACCTTCCTAGTTTTAGGTGTCTATAAATGTCTCTCTATGAATTGATGTGTGAAGAACATTGATTCATAGAAAATTGCATGTCTTGATCACCGTTTCGATGCTTTATTGATACAAAACTAATCTGATAACCTGATTTGAAACTGATTTGAGACCCTAATCTGATAGATTGATTTGATAAGATGCAGAATACCCCACTAATGATATTTGAAATTTTAATGCCCCAGATTTTGATTGATGTTTGATGTAGATTTGATTGATGATAGGATGTTACCCCTGATGATGAAAAACAAACTCTGATATGAATCCTTGATTTGAATCTTTAATGTGGATATGAGGCCCCCTCAGGAAATGAATTGAGATGATGTTTGGATGATTTGGTTGAGTTTGGGAAATTGAGATTCACTTCCTGATAAAATCCATTTGAAAATGCCCTAGTCATGAGAGAATTTGATAATTGATAAAATGTTATTGATGTGTTGATGATGATTGGATATCACTTGATGTCAGTCAAAATCACTTGGTTGATGTTGTATTGATGTCAATCAGATAGGATAGGAATGTTGATGGATTGATTGGATAAACTAATAATTTTCTCTCAAGGTCTAGAGAGATGAACAAATGGATTGATTTTGATTCCTCAAGATCTATAGTTAGGAAATGTGATGTGCTCAAGATGAGAAAATGTATGATAGGATAAATTATTGACTTGAAATGATCAATTGGATTATTTGACTGATTGATATTTGATTTGATTGAATTTGATTGAATAAAAACTATGGGAGGTTGATAGATAAGGTCATTTGATATGATTAGGGGGCAGATGTAGGTACAGGTAGTGAAGATAATTAGGTTTCCCCTAGTTGATCAAATGGTGAGGTTTACCCTAGGTGAGCAGATGTATATTGATGATATCCTTGATGTAGCATTGGTCAATTTGATGGATCAGACATTTGAGGACATTGATTAGGACTTTGATGATGTAATCATGATTAAATTCCACCCCCTTGATTATGGAAAATCCCATAACAACTATAATGCCAGATTAATCTATATGAATGCCATGCAATGCAACTAACTATCACTAGATTTTTGTGAAATAAATACATTAGAAATATATTTTCATCATTGAGAATTGTAGAACTACAAGCAAGTACAATCATCATTGACCACATCATGATAATATGAATACTACTTTCATAAATTTTGTAACCATAAGAAACAAGTACAACCCTCACTAGTTGAATGATCAACTATGGGAGTCTGAATACTGGTTTTATTGGATTCAATGTTGCAAGTGGATTTTGGCATTAAGATATAGAAAATATAAATGGCCAAGGTATCATTTTGTGTAAAAAAACAAAGGTTGAACCTCCGCCATGTGTGAATATCCTCAATGATTCTTTGATGATCATGTCATTAGACAGGTTCACATACTTTGGTGGATCACCCTCAAGACAGTCACATGAAAAATCAAGAAAAATATCATGTCTTCACTATCTCCAAGCTAGTCGAAACATCATTGATTAGCTAAAAATAAAAAAATTCAATAAATATCATCAAAAACTTTAAGTGTTTTCATTGTATCAAGATTTTCAATAGAATTCCATTCATTCTAATCATTTAGGTTTTGTCATTTTTTAATCATGATAATAAGATCATGAAGTTCAAGGATCAAATGCTTGGGTTAAACAATGATATCCATCAAAGGTTCCAAAATATCTCTCCTCTGAAGGTCTGAAAATCTCCTCTGTCGTGTGACCATAAAGTAGCACTTATTGAATAAGTTGGTATCAAAACCAATGCTTTTGCCCCCAAGTGATAAATGAGACCGTGTGAATGTTGGGAAAATTAAACCTAGCATTTGACAAAATCTTAGTTTATGCAAGATGTAGCTCAAAGATTTTATGCAAGATTTTTGGATTTTTTTTATTATTTTTTTTGTTTTTGGATTTTTAGAGATTTTTTGTTTTTTAGATTTTTAGAATTTTTTTTTATTTTTAGAAAATTACCAGCTCTCAAACAAGATCACATTGGTTTTCCCCCAATGTCTAGCAAGGTATAGGACATGATAGATGGATTTGCAAGCTGATGGATTAGAAATGGAAAGGTCATTAATGGATGAAGCATGTGTAGTGAATGCGACCCATAGGACCATATCCTCAAGATTACCCAAGCTATGGAAAAAGTATATAGCAATGTGAAGCATGTTTTAGATAAGTGATGAAAGCCACTAATGCAATGCTAGATAGCATATAGGCTAATGATCTGATGTTATGAAATTGAGTGATCCAAAAGAGTGGACATGTCAAGAGGTTTTTGATAACAAATTTTGTACTTTACAACCTTCATTTCCGATCAAGACCAATGGATCAATTTGGGTAAAATGTGGATAAGAAAACACAATCAGGATAAAGGGGTGATGGAGGCTATGAGGGAATGGTTTTGGGATTAAGGAAAGACTTCTTAGGAATAATGAAGTTGGATTGGAGAGAAGAAAGATCATGATAGGGTAGCATGGATGCAACAAGTGAATAAGCTGATGGAAAGGATAACGGATGTCAAGATACCTTATGCTCATGGATATGTTCAACCTTGTCAATATCAAAGTGAAAGAGGAAAATGGATGCAAGTTATTTGAATGGTAGAATATGGAAGATGGAGGATAACATGGATGAAAATTTCCCCCAAGTGTAGAGTGAAAGAGGAAGGAATTATGCATGGTTCATGTTTGCCAGGTTTTAATCAAGGTACTTGCCCAAGGCGCAACAAGTGGTTTTCACCATAGGAAGGATTGATTTTTCTTTACTTTTGCTACCAAGGCACCCGTTTACCAGGTTTTCACCAAGGCACTTTTCTCCTTTTTCAATTTTTTTTCTTTTTTTGTATTTTTTAAAATTTCCCCAACATCTGGATCTTTGGACAATGCTCTTATAAAAGATATGCTATAATAAACCATGAATATGGCTAGGATGCTCAAATATATTGATAAGGTGATGATAAAGGACACATATGGAGGATAAGGGTAGATGGTGGTAAAGGTTTTATGCCATATATTAGATAAGAGGGATGGAAAGATGGAAAGTATGTGTTGGATAATGAATGTGAGGATAAGAAGAAGGTATTTTGTGGATGGAAATGTTGGCAAGATCAACTTTGACACACACTTTGAAGAGTGGTGGAATGATGGAGGAATAATGGATGAAGGAGGTGAAGATGTAGATAAGATAGTGGATTTTGGGATATAGGAGCCCAAAGTAGACTTGGAAAGTGGAAAATGTTTAGAAGGAGATGGAGTGAAAGCCTTTGGAAGCTTGAATGTCAACTTTGATTTTTCTTTTGTGTGCAAGTCTTTCAAAAGTGACTTGGGAATCCACATAACTATTGATTTTTCTTTCTTTTGTGATGCTTTTGAATGCATTTCTTCCATGAGGGATTTAGGAACCCACATTTTCTTTGATTTTTCATTTTTCTTGGTGGACCTTTGTGGTCTCTTGGATATTTGTTTTTTCTTTGTGGACCTTTGTGGCCTTTTGGACATTTATTTTTTCTTTTCATTCACATGTCGATTAGATTGGACATGGTGATATTTATACATACGTGGATTCTTAGATTTCTGATTTTTATGTTGCACATCCAAATTGCTTCCAAAATACTTGGGAATTTTGGGTGAATGGGAATAATATGAAGGGTTCACATGGATTGGTGTTTGGACATTCTTCAAGTATGTGTTCCTTCATTGATATTGATACATGGTAGGGTAACTGAATGAAGAGCTAGGGATGGTAGGAATGATTGATGGAGAAATATGTGGACCCAATATAGATGGAAGGGATGAAGACTTTAAATTTGGGACATAGGAACCCAAAATGGATTTGGAGAATGGTGAAGGCATATGGGTGCATTTTAATGGAGGGAGACAAGGTGTGCAAGGGATATCAACATCTTTGGAATGAGTTATATTGTCAAGGTTCTGATCTTCAAGATTTTTTTTATACCAATAGGTTGATGAGTAGCTTTCATAGGAGAAACTTTGATAGGATCAAATGAATCTTGAAGGGATTTATTATCATGCAAGGAATTTGGAGGAATGATGGTTTCTTGAGGTGAAAATGGAGGAGTATGAAAAGGATTTGATGGGATACTTCAATCTTGACAAGGATCTTCAAATGGTGTAGAGAGGGTGCTTTGCTCTTGATTTTCAATATGTTCATTGGAAATGGTGGAAGGGATATCTTGATCTTGCTTGGGAAGTGGAGAGGTATGTAGCTCTTGAGGTGGAGGGATATCTTCTTGGAAGAAATGAAAGGGTAAAAGGGGATCATCACAGGATCTAATGGATATGGGACCCTCATCAAAAATGGGAAGGGATTGTATAGAATCTTGATCTTGATATTTATTGATATTTTTTTCTTTGTTCTTTGGATTATTATCTTGACATGGAGCCACTTCTAAGGACAAGGTAGATGTTTGGATATGCATGGGGAATGTTTGGAGGAATGATGGAGAATCCTTTTGAATAGGAAATAAAGCACATGATAGCTTAGGGTCTAAGAACTTTGAATCATTGAAACAATTTGCAGCAAGATGTAAGTTAGCTTGGTTTCTTTTAGAGGTAGCCCTTGAGGGTAGACATAGTCAACATGAAAAGTATCATCTTTAGGCTCACTCTTTTATGGATTAATTTTGGATAGTTGTGAAGCTTTGTGAGATGGAAGAAGGATGAAAGGAGTAAAGGCTATGAGAGAAACCTTGCTAGATAGAGGTTAGTGCATCAGATCTTTCTTGAGAGTGGTACCTTTCTCTTCATTATCTTTATTATCTTGATCACAAATAGGGTGGTCATGAAATTTACCTTGATCCAAGATAGGTTTGTTGCACTTAAATTCTTCTTTTCTTGAAGAATATGAAGATAAAGATGGCCCATCATCATAAAGAAAAGGACAGATTGATCTTAATGATGGATATTTAGATGATGTATCCTTTTCTTTTTCCTCATCCTTATTTAAGGTTGATATATCATCATTATGATAAATATTATCTCCTAATTGAGAAAAATTTAAGGAATGTCCTTCTTTATCCCTCTTCAAAATTATGTGCATTGTTTCCATAAATATGGGATCTTGGGATGCCTCTAATATTTTATCTTCAGTTATTTCATCGTATTGATTCCTATGGATATTTTGATCTTGATTTTGATAATTATTCTCCACCATAGGAATGATTCATTTCTCAAATAGATTCATCATTATAAATGTTTTTGAAGAATATGATCTAGTTGTTGCATTGATAAGGAATAAATCTGAAAAGGGCATCCAAAAATGTAATCAATATTTTTCCAAGCCCTTGGGAAATGCCCATGTCTTCCCTTTTTTGTTTCTGGGTGTCACTTTACTACTTTTTAGGTGTCACTTTACACTGCATAGGCATTAACTGGAAAACTTGTATGCGAAACTCTGCAGATTGCAGATGACATTTTCTTGTTTGTAGGCAGTTTTTAACTGTTTATAGGTGTTAGTTTCCAGTGACTTGGTATTAATTCAGTAATAATAGGCATTGTTTAAACTGTGTAGGTGTCATAGAAAGTGTTGTAGGCATCGTTTAAACTACTGTATGTGGCACTTTGTAGATCAAAGTTTTTTTCACAGTTTTTAAAGGTTTTTAAAAGTTTAAGTCTATGATCAGATATGTCAAATTGGATTCTTTTCTAAAAATGTAACTACAAACGCAACACACACATAAATTTTGCATCATAACCCTAAAACACACTATTGTGTATGTTCTCGATCATTTCAACAGGTCTTGAACAAGAATATCTTCCAATCAATCTACCTAGAGTCAAATTTGGATTTTAAACATTGTTGGCTCTAAAAGGTAGCTTCTACTTATCAAGGTTTTAATAAACACCTCCGTTCTAAATCATGAAAAGTTATTTTACCCCCTTGCGGGCTTCCCACATGCACAAAATTATGGTTTTATGCAATCCCAAAGGACTACTAGAGAAGTGAAGAAACTTAAGCACAATCTAGTCACTACAACCCATTAAGGAAGAGTACATTTGTTCATAGTGGGTTGTATAGTGTCATGGCTTAATAAATTATCACCTACTTTGGGTCATTCCCTCTCACTGTCCTTGTAAGGATGTACTTGGGAGGCAGTCCCTTTAAGGATCTAAATTACTTAGCATGTATATAAAAAGCAGAAAATTGAACTTAGTCCGACAGGTTTGGAAGTTTGATTTACTCAAAGAGTGAAGAGCGTATCCCTATTGTCTTTCTTCATTCCAAACACTTCAAGCACTTATGTTCTTTTTCAAACTCGTAACAAAGAGGTTCTTAAAAATGAAATGTGTGGTTCAATTATCCTTCCTTTCTTTCTACCACCCCAAAGTCAACATGTTTGGATTTTATATCAACTTCAAAAAGTTGAGAGCATATACCTAATGTTTCGTTTGAGATGGACAATAATAGGGTGTCCCTGTTTAGCTAGATATCAAAGAATTTGCCACAATTTAAGAAAAGCAAGCTAGGGTGTCCAAATACCTCTTTCAAAACTAGCAAAGGCTTGGCACTTTTTTGAGGTTTTTTTTCTTTTTATCTTCTCACCTAGTGGTGATCGTTCCCTCTCTGGCTCCACCAGCAAGTTATTCAACACAAACAAACAAAGTGAACCAAAACAAAAGATAATTGAAATACAATTAAGTCTCTTAGCAAGATTTGTAAAAAAAAATACCTTAAGAACTTAATGCATAAAATCAATTCAAAGAGGGAAAATTTTTCTTATAAGCACTAATAACTTTGATATAATGCTCAAATAATTCTTTCTCCTTCTCTAAATTTTCCAAAATTGAAGCATTATGAAGTTATTTTAAGTACTTTCTTTGAACTCTTACCTGTTTGCTTGGCCTCTTGATGCACACCTCTAGTTTTTGTACTTTCAAGTGTCTGTTCATCTATAAAAAACACAGTAACAGAACATTAGAAAACTGAATTTATCAATTTACAAGCAATAAAACATAGCAAGCTATAGGCATCATTTTAATGCTAGCAAGCGTTATTTTGTAGTGTCCTAAGCGTGACTTTGCAGTCATTTATGTGTTACTTTACAGTAAGATAGGCATTATTTAATAACTGATAGGCGTTAAAATAAACATGACAAGTAGTGAAAACTATTTAAATTGTGACACAAAAAAATTAACAGGCGACAGAATAAAGCTTGTAGGCGAGATTTCCCGACTCGCAGGCATCGCTTTACGTGCACAGGCGGCACACTTTATCTGACAAGCGGTGAAATAAATTAAGGCAACAAAAAAAAGATCTTCATAGGCATCATTTTTCTACTGGCAAGCATCATTTTTCTGCTGGTAGGCATTATTTGGACCTACAACCTGCAAAGTTAGTAGAAAATGCAAAAAACACATGAAAATTGATAATAATAAAAATGAGATTTAGAGGCTCAAAGCCCCATCATGGGCACCATTTGTGTATGTATAAATCATACCTTCATGAAATAAAGGTTCTATTGAGAGGAACCTCCTTACAGCAATATGGTGAGAATGCACGAAATAACAGAATATAGAGCAATAGCAGAATGCAAAATGAATCTATTGATCGCGGGCCACTTCGAGGGGGTAACCTCCTTTGAGCAAGCTCAATACAATAAATTCATCGGTGTCCAGAAAAGGCCTCAACCTACTCTTATATACTAAGTATGATCTAGAAAAGTAATACTACCTATGCATGTGGGATAATAAAATATACTCACGGGACGACTTACAAAGCATATGCGTCCAACAACACTACACTA
>MU227479.1:204668-238711 GCA_018584345.1 Thuja plicata | reverse complement strand
AAAGGCCTCAACCTACTCTTATATACTAAGTACGATCTAGAAAAGTAATACTACCTATGCATGTGGGATAATAAAATATACTCACGGGACGACTTACAAAGCATATGCGTCCAACAACACTACGCTAACAAAATAAATAGAAGGAACACACAGGTTCCTAACATCTATCTATCAAATATATTGAACCAATAATACAATTTAATCTAATAATTGACAAATAAAGCATTTAACATCTCATGGATCTCTAACTAAGCTTTGTTAATAGAGCTCTCAGCCTTAATCTCTACTAGTGACAATCCTAGAATGAGAATTTTGATTATGATATGCTTAATCTAGCTCAAATTCCCTCCATTTCTATGATATTTGATTCAAATTCTCTCCAAAATAATCTCAATTATGCTCAATGGCTATGATAATGCTCTCAATTTGCTATGAAATGCCTATAATAAGGATGCTTTGCATTCGAATTTTATAGGATATATTATGCTCTCAAAATGTCTTGTATTTATAGGATTTTCCCAAGTGTATGGGGGTAGAGTTACTTGATCATGATTAAGCCTTGGTTGAGTGAAAGGCTTTGAGATGGTTTCAAATGGGGGGACAATTTAAATGCTTGTCTCAAAGGTTTGGACAAAGGGACAAATTTGAGTGATTGAGATTGAAAGTTCAAAATGAGTGATTGAGATTGCAAATTAGGAGTGATCCATGTGCTTTGTGTTCTCAATTCTCATTGGTTCCTAAAATTCATGTTGAATGATATTAGGATTTATTAAATTCAATCAATTAATTAAATTATCCATGTAGGGGAATACGTTAAATTTGATTTTTGATTTAAACTAAAGAATTAATTGATTAAAATTAATTATATAGTTGGATTAATCTCTTTAGGCTTATATTTAATCATTTGATGTCATTATTTATTGATCCTTTGATTTTAAATTATTTTGTCCAATTTGATTGATAAATGTCCATTTGAAATTGATTTAATCCATTTTGATGAACTTTAGAGCATTTGGCTGAGATTTACAGATTTGCTTGATAATAGAACACCTACCCAGTTTTAGGTGTCTACAGTATATTAGGGATGATGTCCTCATGACACGAGATTGTCATCCCGACCAAATTTATTATAGACATAGACTAACTAATGAGGATTGTGAGAACCTAGATAGACTGGTATTACTACATGCTACCTTTATGCCTGAGCTTAGGTAAAATAGGGGCCTTGTTACCACCTTGTGTGAGTGATGGCACTCAAAGACTTCTTCCTTACACCTACCTACTGGGGAGTGCACAATGACTTTAGAGGATTTTTAAAGGATTTTGAGGATACTTATTCATGGTGAGAGGGTTACATGCTCATTCTGGATTGTGAGATAAACATTATGTGAACTATTTGATTTCCAGGTGGATGAGTTCAACATTAATGGATATGAGATCACATGGCGATGACATGTGGTAGGGTATGATCCATATTTCACAAATATTTTTTCCAGTGGTTGTAGGGACTCTTGTACTAGATAGGAGAGAGCATGGGTTTACTTTTGGGTGGGAGGAGATCATAAGTGAGATGTGGAAGAGAGGTACAATGTATGCATGAGGACCTTGTTTTCTAGCCATGCTATATCATTAGCTTCATGATATAACCTACTTTTATGCCCTACATACCCATCCCTATATTTTTTTGGAAATTTTTTGGGTCCCCCTTTTCTCTTTTTCCTTGTTCCTTTTTCTTTTATTTTCTTTTGGCCTTTGCTTCCACGGGGTCATTGTTTTGTTTTCTTTTCTTTTGGGTTTCTCTCCCTCTGGGACCTGGTCTTGAAGTACTTTTGTTTCTTTGTGCCAACTAGATTCTAGACTCCAAGTTTCTTTGTTGTCATTTTCTCTTTTGTTAGAGGGTTTGGTTACATGGGATCCCCGAGCACAGAGTCTGGAGGTTTGCCTTTTTCTTGGGACTTGTGGAAGGAAGCGGTACATTTAACCCTAGGGGTATAAATAAAGTTTCACTTGTCATTTTCACATTTACCATGAACAAATTACCCTGAGAAAATTAAGAGCGGTTAGAAGTGAATTTGTGTTAAGTGTGATTTTCTTTGGGAGGTTTAATAGTGTTTACCAATGAAGTTGGTATTTGAGCTTGTGCGTGCTTTCATCTTTCCTGCAAGGTTTTTTGTGTTAGTGGTCTGTGAAGATTTCTGGTTTACAGAGCACCTCCCATGCTCCTCCCATGTTTCCTATTTTCGAGGTAGGCCCTTCAAATTCTTCATTTTTTTTTGTTTTGTTTCATTCTTTCTTTTCTGGTCTTGTTTTTATTTTTTTTTTCTTTGTCTTCTGGTTTGTCATCACCTCCCGTTGGTGGGATGGTTCTGTAGGAATGTTGTATGCCTTCCTTGCACTTTATTTTTCCTGTAAATAGTGTAAATTTTGTAATTCGTTGTAATTTTTGTGTAAATTGTTGTAATTTCTTTATATATTATATATAGTTAGTAGGATAGGGTCATTTCCTATAAATTTCACCATTCTTCAGCTTCCTATGTAAATTAGGTCTATATATTTGTTTGTACATTATTGTGTACAACCCTTCCTATGGCAAGCTCACTGCGCTCTCCGCGATGTTGAACCCAATTTTTGAGCTCGCCCCACCTGGTGTCTGCCTAGTTCAAACTCAGCACCTCACCTATTTGAGCCATGGAAGTTTTCTCTCTCCTTTGTCACTTCATCATTGATGGTGAGATTAAATTCCCCCACACATGAGCATTCAAAACTGTCCCATCTGGCATTCAATTCATCTGTATCCAGACATCTATCACCTTTAATTCCATTACACCATTTATTGTGTAACCATGTGACAACCCACGTCAGCTAGGTATGGTGCACTACCCGATCACTTTGATAATGGATAGTTTCTATGAAATCTGGGTGCTAAAAAGTCCCTGTACCTTTATCCCATTTGTCGCATAGACAAGTATCCCCGGAACCCCCAGGTGTTGATAAAATTCTATATAAGTTGTTCATTTTTATATTTCTAGGATTTGATGCAAGCTAATTTCTTTGAAAATAGGTGCGAAATGGTGGTGAACTCTCTGGAGTCTGTAAAGTTTCTTTATATTTTATCACATGTATTAACGGTTGTTTAGTCTTGCATGTTGCAAATCATCCAACCAACAATGTCTGAAGTAACAACTCCCCTTGGAAGTCCAGAACTCCCAACTACCTCCACTCGAGTGGCCACTAAGACAAAGGCAGAGAAAATGCTAACAAAGCTCCCATTGACATCCAAATACCTGAGGGATGGTGTCCTTGTGGGATCCAAAGTGGATTCCAAACTTCAAGATATTACCTACACAGAGGTTGGATCATGTGCAGAACTATAGGGCCTTGTCCAGACAATGTATCAACAGTGATCTACATGGGATGATATGGCAAAGAATGTGACCACCTCTGACATTATCAAAGCTGCATATTTCCCCTGCTCAATGTAGGCACCAAAAATTATCCTCCACCTGGAAAAGCACTCCAATGCCCCCACTTGGGTTTTTTTGCTTGCTGCATCCCTCCAACTAAATTACCCAACAACCATTGTAACTCTTGATGCTTCTACCTTTGCTTTGGGACTAGGGATCCCCCAGTTCATAAATGCTAAACTCATCTCTCGGTCTGCATCATTAAAGGAATTTGAGAAAGTTCCACAGCCTGCCTGACAGCATCTCATATCTCACTGTTTGAAGTCCCTAAGGAGGGACTACAAGAAAATGAAGCTGGAGATCCCCCGCAGAGATTTCAAGGAATCTGTACAGGCGGGGATCATCTTTTTGTGCAGGCTCTTTGGGGAACCCCATGCCAGGGAATTTTTAGCATTGATGTTTTATTTTCTATACTTCATCATCACTCATGGACAAACCTTTGAATGGGCGACTATTATCACCAACCGTGTGGATTTTCAGTTGAATAATGTCAACTAAAATTCAAAGTTCCACATGACTTCATATGTATTGTGGGCACTGGCACAATAGAGACCCGCTCTCTAGGGTTTGTAGATAGTGGGCATTCTTTGGAATGGGAAAGGCTAGAATGTTCCATAGGACCATTATCCCTAGATCCAATGGTAAGCCAACATCCTAAATTTTTTTCGGGTAAATAACATCTTCATTTACCACAACATTTTGACACTTACTCAAGATTCCAGGTACCGGCTATCCAAGGAAGCAATGACCTTGGTAAATTCTTATGGAAATTATTTTATTCAATTTTGGCAATATCCTTACATTCAGGTGACCGAGTTCTCTGGCAAGCCCTACCTACTCCCCAAGCATTGTGGGGATAGGATTATTCTTTTGGAGTTTTGCAGGAAAATCCTGGAACTTCATACATTCTTTGCATTGAAGAAGGTTACCTCAATCTTGTTCTTGATCACTTGCAGGAACTATTATTGTAGTCTTATAGTGGCCAAAGAGGCCAATAATGATTTGAAGAGTCTAGGACTGGCCGAGTTCCACCTAGCAAGGAATAATTTCAACCCACTTGGTAAGATAAGTGCAGCACTGCCCTGGGCATCCACACCACATGAGCCTCACATTGAGGATTTTTGGGTAGATTACCAGGATTATTTCGACCTTCAAGGTTGGAAACACTCAAGGATGTCCAAAGGGATGATGAAGAGCCTTGGCCTTTGGACCTTTCCAAAAGATTTTTCAGATAGTGGGCCTCTGGAGGACCCAGCGTACAAGGCACAGGGGATCAATAAGATGGATCTCCCTCCACTGGATTGGGACACCCCAGATATTTTTACAATTGAAGACATCAACCAAGGAATCATACAAAAGAGTCATAATTATTTTGCACAATTGTTCAAGAAGAGCACCCATAGGGTTCCAATTTTGCAGGGGTCTACTTCAACCTCTAGAGCTACAGGGCCAAGTAAGGTTAAGGGGAAATAAAAAGAGAGAACCCTATCCCAGGTTCCACCCCCATATTTTCTACCCATTTTGGAGCAATTTCACATTTATATAGAAGCATCCCTCCAATTGAGTCAAACATTAAGCGCCCATCTTTCCCACAATCTTCTAGCTACTCCGGTGGGATCTGCCCTTCCGACAGGGTCCCCTTCACTGGTAGATGGAGGCCAAGGATGAAACTGCAACTATTTTGGATGTTAGGGCCCCATTACAAATAAGAAGAAAGAAGCAAAGGGTTTATTTTCCCCCAACCACAGATGTAGGTCCCAGGATGCCAAACATTCCCCAGGTGGAACTCATCCCTTTGTCTCCTAAACTAGAGGATCCTCTGGAAGCCTCCCTTCCTCATGATGATTTTGATGACCTCTTCCAGAAGGAACACCTAGAGAACTTCTAGGCCGATGTGGTGAGGGAAGTGGAGGAGATAGATGCACAAGAAGAAGTAGCCCCAGGAAAAGAGTTCTAGGAGCAGGAAAAAGAGAAAGAACAAGAAGAAGCACAAGAAAATCCATAAGATGTGGAAGAAACACTAGTTTCAGGGACTGAGATAGCCATAATATGAGCAGATGACAATGGCTAGGGAGCCCAGACCTTTGAGAGTACCTATATCACTAGTTTTCACACTCCAAACACCTCTAGTTACTCTAAGTGATCAAAGGCCCCGAAGTGTGACATTCGGCAAGGTGGTCTCTATGGCCCAATAGTCAGTTTATATAGTTATAGAGGTTCCTCTAGGGAGGAGAGACAAACAAGGTGAATTGGACCTATTGAAGGAGGCTATCTGAGTAATTGAGGCCTAGTATTAAAAATAGGCATAGAAGCTAAAGGAGGAAAGAGAAAAGAGTGAAAATATCCTCGAGCTTCTCATAGAACTGACATAGCCACTGGCCGAGATTAATCTGGAATCCTCCACCTCTGGAACACCTCTCCTATAGGGTGATCTAGACGCTCTAAGAACCATGAAAAGGAAGGCACAAGCTATGGATGGGTGGATTGATGAGCAAATCAAAGTTGTAAGGTAGTTCCTGGAAGCAACACTCCCAAACCTTTATCAGGCCAACAACCTGATGGGCCAGGTAAACAACGTCATCTCCCTATGGAAGAAAGATATAGGAAAATATGAGGAGTGGAGGTCTGAATCAGAAGAGATAACAAACTTTGGGGAGGAAGCTATTACCGAGATAGGAATTTTGGGAGAAGAACCCTTTGGGTTCCTCCAGGCCCACCACTCTAGACTTAGCCTCAAAATTGAGGTGAGCAAGCAACTGGTAGCAGCCCTAAAGAATAGAATCCTAAGAGTCTAGAATTCTTTGGATTTATACATAGCATTTGTAACAAGGGTTTCACAAGTCAATCCCTTCACTATCAGGACTTGTCCCCTGGAAGATTTTGTACTAAGAAAATTTGATGAGCTGATGGAGTCTTGATACCAGTCTGCCAGAGATTTCGACAGAGGGAAAATGTCTAGATTATCCAAGATGATGCTCTAGGATCATGACATAGTGAAAGTGGATGCAAAATTTAGGAAAGGGGCTAGAGATATTAACAAACAATTTAGGTTCATTAGCGATTGATGGGACTACATCAAGGACATAGATGAAGAGGGTATTGGCTAGATTTTGGAGGCCTTCAAACAAAACAAGGAATAGTAGAGTTCTCTAGACTCTAGATATTTTTACCAGCGGGGTACAATTTTGAAAACTCATTATTATTCAAGCATGAGCTCCCAGACTCCAGAATTTCAAGTCCATAGTTTTGTATTCATTCACAATGATCTGTGTCCAGGTTCCTCGGAGCTGACTGATCACTGTTGAGAAGTTAATAAGGGGTTAGCAGGTAGGTGATCTTGATAAGGCATGACAAATGAAAGGATGGCTCTGACAAATGATTATCTCAAGGCACTGCTCCTACATTAACTCCCTGGTGCATATCAAAGACAGTGAGCTACAATTCACATTTATGAGGCATGTAGCCTTGGATATCAGGACAATCATATTTCTTCTATAAATACCCAACACTCTTCTCTATACCGATTCTTCTAGTTTTATCTTCTTGTCTTCTTCCTTAGTCTTGTTAGACCTCTACACATTTTGAGGTGATTGTAAGTGGTGCAGGTAGTACCGGCCATAGGATAATGTATTCTATTTGTTGAGTGTATAGTTAGATTAGGTTATTTTTAGGTTAAAATTTGTGTATAAATAAGAAGTCTGACGCCATAACAAGGGTCAGAAAAATTGATGATTTTGCAGTCTAGCAAGAAATAGAGGATAGGTTTTCACTTTTAGTTATTTTAGGAGCTAAATTCTCAGTTGTTCTTAGTAGCTTAGAATGGTCCCTTGGAGCCATGGATGTATTTACTAGTGATGCTGGAATCGTTTGAGTTAATGAAGAAGGAAGAACACCTTATGGCTACTTCTTATGTGTTATTCTGATCTCTAGAATTAGCGAATGTCTTTTGTGCAGTATGTTTTTCTCATGTCCTTTTCTCCTATGTTCATGTTTATATTAATGATCTTATCTCCCCTTGCTACTGAATGCATTTGAATCACCATTTATTTTTGTATTGAGTATTTAGAGTATTTTTCTTACATTGGAGCTTACTTTGATGTTTGAATGTTTATTGCATCACTATAGGTAGAAATGTATATATAACCTTGATCAATCTTTTGAAGTTTATTTGATAATCCAAATGCTTGCAGGAAACCCCATCCCATTTGAAATCCCCTAAGAAGATGAGTAAAAACTAGCTATCCCCTCACACAATAGTCACTTGCCCAACTTAGCTCCCCTGCACCACCGAGACCTGACTAATAGGTGCTTGGCGACTAGGAGAATTCATTCTTTGGAAAACTTCTTTAGGAAAAGTTGGTCAGTACCTTGTGACAACTTATCCTCTATTGGAAAAGCTCATCTCCCTCAGAAGATTTTGATTTTACACCGCCCGAGGGTTCCCCAAGCAGTAGTTTTAGGAACCAGACTTTTCAAAGAATAGGGTCATCTTCACCCTTAAGTTTTGATAAAATCCTTTGATCAGGCCCGAATCCTGGAAAGTTTGTAGAACTCAAACCTCCTATCCAAAATAATAAGACCCAAAAAACCAAATAGTCCCATTGGAAACTTATTTTGGTAACATTGGGTCCCTATTGGGACAGTTCCCCGGTGCCACCAATGATCTTCCTCTACATCCAGAGAAGATCTTCCCCAAGTATGAGCATATATTCCCATGAACTATAGAAGAACACCTTCAGGATTATAAAGATGCCATGAAATGACACTAGATACAACATTAGGATGTTGTAACCTGAATGTTCCCTCTATCCTTAGGATAGAATGAGTTAAAATGGTACCTAAACTTGCCTGCCAACTCCATCAATAGTTGGAAGGATATGGAAGATGCCTTCTTGGTGGCCTTTCGGATTCACATGGACCCAACTTGGTCTCATAGCTAGTTTATCTCTATCGAGAAGGAACTGAATGAGCCTCTAGCCACATTTAACCATTAGTTCCAATGCGCCTTGAAGTGGTGCACGGGACCCTTCATCCCATCCACTGACGTAACCATACAAACATATCTGAATGCCATGGACCCCATTTCTGCCACTATCCTCTAGAGAACCATAGCCACCAATGACCAGGATACTCTGGAAAAATTTTACAACTTGGCCTTGGAGTTATCCCATGGTTTGAGCAACGCTCCTGGCAGGATTGGACAGAGCCTACCATTCAACATGATATCCGATGGAACTCCTTATGCTAGGGGATACATCCCGAATCTAGAAATGGGTGCTCCAATGATGGCCATGGGCCCACCACTGATAGACTAGCAAGCCCAGTATGTTTATCCATTGCAAGCCCAGACAATACTAGGTCTAGAGTACATTCTCTAGAACCAGCCGCAGCAATTGCAACAACCTCTAACACAACCTTCTAGAGTACCTTTCTTCCATACATTCGTGGCTAGAGGATTGGAATTCTCAACTCTACGAGCTACTGCCACTTTCCCAAGGAGCCCACCATAACAACCGTCACACTGTGACACAACAATCCACCTGTTAGCCAAGGTTGAATCCCTCCGGTGATTGGTGTCCTCTCTGATGACAGACATGGGATAGCTAAAGGTGGGGCCTCTCGTGCCTCACAACTCCAATTCCCATAGAGGGAATATTTTCTCTGGACAAAGAAACATTAATTCCAAAGGTCAGAACTACAAAAATAGGCCTCAGCCCAACCAACAACAATGCAAATACCAAAGGTCCTACTCTGAACCAAAATACCACTCAGGTTGGTGCTGGACCCAATCATTCTGCACAACTTGCATAATTCCACCCCCTAACTATGTGGTGTATATTGCATGACACTGGCTCTTATTCTGAGATGAACTATTCCACACTGGAGAAGATCATCAAGATCTCCCAATCAGATAGACAACAACCTGCCAATCCTACTCCCCCAAAACCATCCACATCAGAGCCCCCTCACACTGCCTTCAGATGTGAGACCATCTTCTTTGGGATAGACAAAGAGGATGAAGAAGAACCCAAATTATAGGGGTTCTTTGACAAATCCATCCTATCCTTTGAGGCCAATGCCTTCACCAACCCACAGACTCCCTACAATACTCAGATTCAGGCCGGTAAAGGGCCAGCTTATGCAACAATGCCTCCCAAGAATATCTCCCCCCAGGACAACACAATTGATCGCTCCTCCCCATAAAAAGGACCTAGCTCTAACCATGCCAGGGATCTGGCCAGGGGAAGCCAACTTTACTCAGGGGGACAGTTTAACATTACTAAGGTGTTAGAGAGCACCACCACCTCCATGACCTTGATGGAGATTCTGTTGAATTTTCCTGAGCAGAAGAAGTTCCTTTTGAAGATCTTAGGAAACCAAAAAGTCATTAGTTGTCCACCAAAGACCATCACATTCGATGATGCTAACTCAGCCATCTTCTAAGGAAACACGGAGGATCTTCCCTTCCTACTAGGCTTGATCATTCAAGGGAAGAACCCATAAAACTGCCTAGTAGATTCTAGTGTTTCGGGTAATGTCATGCCCTTATCCATATGTCATAAGCTCAAACTAACTTTTTCTCCATCCAAAGGTGTAGTAGCCCAATTGGACAAAATTGTTGTGAAAATGGTTGGTGAGTTGAGAAATGTCTAGATTCAACTCATCCAATGCCCCTGGATATTGAGCACAATAGACATCCAAGTGGTGGACATCCCTGAAACCTACAGGATGCTATTAAGTCAAATTGGTCTAAGGCCCTTAATAGTTATTTCTCTATGGACTTCTCCCACTTGTGGCTCCCCTGGAAGGGGAAATCAAATCAAATCTAGGTGGAGAGAAAACCCAAAATGAAGCAGGCCCTCACCGAAGTCAATTTGGTAAATGAATTCCTTTTCTCTGAATCCCCCCCTGGGTGTACCAAACACAAGAAGTCCTGACCTTTGATTTCATCCCCGGAGAGGATCCTGCAGTCTCTCAGAGAATTCAGGATCTGGATGAGAAATTGAAGTATGAGGTAGACTCACAAGGTAGCATGACAACTCTGGCCACTCTCTTGTCTGGCACTTGGTGTCGGGTACATTACTAGAAACATTTTGAATTGGAGTGTGAGCCCTACATTGCCACTGCTACCCACCACATCACGGACCTACAAGAGAAAGAATGTAAAGATGATTCACCTAGACCAGGTAACCCATCTAGCAGTACACCTAAGGTGTCGCTTTTCTAGGAAACTAAACTAGAGGACTCTCTAGAGGAAAGCCTCACCCATGCACCATCAGAACCTAAGGAATCACCTCCCAAACCTCCCAAAACCAATCCAAAATCCACTTCACCCTCCCAGCCCTAGAAAATGAACAATAACTTAAGGATCCTGAAGTTTGATGGATCCCAGCCCAAACAAGGTTGTAGAGCCAGAGTGGAACTAATAAACCCATGGGGAAAATCCTTCCTCGCATCCTATAGGTTGTAGTTTAACTACACCAATAATTTCATGGAGTATGAGGCCTTGGTCCTCGAACTCCTATTCACATTAAGAAAAGGGATCACCTGCCTCTGAGAAATAGGTGATTAAGAGCTGATAGTAAAACATGTCAAGAGCCAATACACATGTCATGACAAAAGGTTGGCTACATACCGCAACTAGGAATGGAGCCTAATTGAGGACTTTGATGCTTTTGGCATCAAGCTCATTCCCTGGAAACATAACTATGTTCTGAATGCCCTTGTTGTGTCTGCGAGCACCCTCAAACTGATGGCTAGTTCCTGGCTCTAGAAATTTTTTGTTGAAATAGTCCCTACCCCATCCATCCTAGATAATATCACCCACTTTCAATTTTTTGAGGATGACCAACATATTATGGCCTTCATGGCTAATGTTGGCATCTTTGAGGATCATATAGTGGAAGAAATTGATCATGACGATATGGGGCAGGGTTAAGAAGATGACGGGATCATCAACCTACCCACTAACACCATCCCTAAGGGGATGGTAGCTCTTGAAAAAATCTTTGATTCAGAACCTCGAGGCCAAGATAAGATATCATCCTCCTCTAAGGGAGGAAAATTTGAAAAGATCATCATTGGTAAGGTCGATGAAGAAAAATTGTTCACATTGGTACCTCTTTCTCCCTAGAGGAGAAGGAGAATATTCTCGCGGTTCTCTGAGAATACATTGACATTATTTCCTGGGGGTATGAGGATCTTAAAATATATGACACATCCATCATGAGTCATACCATCCCATTGAAACCAGATGGCAAACCCTTCCAGCAAAGGCAGAGGCTGGTAAACCCATTGATCAAACCTCTAATCCATTAGGAGGTTCATAAATTACTCTTAGCCTAGATTATCTTTCATATCTAGCACACAACATGGGTTTCCAACCTCATCGCCATGCGGAAGAAGAATGGCAAGATTTTCCTATGTGTGGATTTTCACAATTTAAACAAGGCCTCCAAGAAGGACAATCACCCTCTCCCCTCACTGGATGAGGTATTACAAATTTTCAATGGTTCCGAAATTTTCATTGTTGGTATTACTAAGAGAGTCGAAGCACTGCTAAATTTGCAAATGCCTGGCAGTAAAAAGTAGATGGGATCTTTCTTTGCGAAGATAAATTTTGTCTACCAGTTCATAACTAGATTCACCAAAATTGTTAAACCACTCAATGACATGTTGAAGAAAGATACCAAGATAGAATGGATCCCCAAAGTGAAGTGAGCATTTTCTCAGATCAAGCAAACCATAGTGGAGGCACCAGTCCTGGAAAATCTGGACTATTCCCTCCTGTTCCATATCTATTCCTTCACTTCACCACATTCTACAGATGCAGTCTTAACCCAAAAGGTTGAAGGGGAAGAATGACCCATTTATTTTATGAGATCCCCCTTCAAAAATGCTAAAGTTCAATATACACCTTTGGAAAGTAGGCCTTTTCTCTAGTTTGGGCCATGAACAAATCCCGACACTATATTCTCTAGAGAAAAGTGCATGCTATCATTCTGGATCAGGCTATCAAATCTTTACTGCTGCAGAGTGAATTGGGCAAATGTCAGGGGTAATGGATGGCCATCCTCCAAGCATATGATCTCAAGATGCAATCAATGAAGATATTCCAAGGCTAGGGACTATGTAGAGCAATGGAAGAAGTAACTCCAAATATTGAATGCCAAACCTATACTGTGGAGTCCATCACTCAAGATCCATGGTATACCGACCTGGTATACCTATTGCTCAATAATAGATGCCCGGAGGAGATTCCGCCAAACAAATGTCATGCCCCATGACTGAATAGCGCACACTTCATGATAAAAAATAGAACTCTTTTTCCCAGGAACTTTGAGGGAATTTACCTTTTGTGCATAGACAGAGACCAAGACTCCAAAATGATAGAAGAATTCCATGGGTAGTTTGGAATCAAGCATGGCTTAGTTAATGCCACTACCCATCAGATTATCTGGGCTGGGTATTATTGGCCCTTCATCTTCAAAGATGTCTACACTCATGTGAGGAAGTGCCACACTTGCCAAACTGTAGCCCATTGTGAGTAGAAGCCGGCCATGCCTTTGTAGCCAATATTTGAAGTTCAACCCTTCTCCCAATGGGCATTCAATTTTATCAGGGAAATAAACACCAACTCATCTTCCAACCACCAGAATATTTTGATTGTGATGGATTACTGCACCCGGTGGTCTAAGGCAATCCCATGCAAGAACAACATGGTGGATGTAGTTATCAAATTCTTGGAAGAAAACATAGTCACCCACTTTGGAATGCCTTTCGCTATAGTGTGTGACAATGGTCTACCATTTTCTTTAGTGCAATTATTAAAATGGACCTATGAGAAGAAGATCACCTTGAAGTTCTCCAGAAACTATTATCCCCAAAGTAATGGTGTGGCTGAATCTACCAATAAAAATATGTTGGAGGTGATCAAACATTTGCTAGAACAGAATCCCCAAGACTGGCACAAAAATCTTAGGTTTTCTCTTTGGGTAGATCATATCAAAATCAAGGCAACCCTAGGGACTTCCCCATTTCACCTGGTTTATGGCCAGAATCCTATGTTCCCTATTAACTTACAAATCCTGGTTTTATAGTTCATTCAGTAATCCAACACCCGGGACAACATTGTGGAGGTTTGACTCTTGAACCTGGTGAGAATGGAGGAATAAAGAGATGCAGCAATGGAACATTTTGCGCATCATCAAGAATTCATCAAGCTATAGTTCAACCAGAGAGCCCAATATAAATCCTTTTGGGTTTCAGACCTAGTCCTTCTGTGGGACAAGGCCCAAGAGAAGAAAGGAAAGCACACTAAGTTTCAAAGGCTCTGGCTTGGACCATACCTAATCTTAGATATTTGTGGGGAAAATACTTACTACCTCAACACCATGACCATAGAAGCTATCTCATTGCCCATCAATGGACAAATTCTCAAACAGTACTTTGAATGAGGTGGGAGGTAAGTTTGCCCAAAATGGTATCATATGTAAATGTTTTCCTGCTTGTAAATATCTTTTCCTGGCGCTCCTTGGGAGTGCCTTTCCCTTGTAAATAAGTTTTTTCAGTCCTCTAGGGTTGTCTTCTTTCTTTTTGCTTTGTTGTTTTTTGTTTTCATTGCTTTCTTTGCATCTCTTACTTTTTGCGATCCCGACATGTTGCCCTCTTCTTGTAGATAGGTATGCTTTGCATGACATCTAGTTCCTAGAATGGTACCTTATGCATTTTGGTTAGTCCAAAATCTATTGTTAGCATGGTGGAATTTGTTCAAACTCTGGGGTTATTTTGTACATATGATAAAAGGTTATGGGTAATCTTCATCAGATTCATATATTGAAAGTCTTGACATCGGTTAATAGAAAATCTAAGAGGCAAGTAATCGTATGGTCCTTGAAAGAAAATCAGTTGCACTGGTTATTGGCCAAGTCTGAAAATCAAAAGAATATTCTGGGTCCAGAATGTCTCTCTTATTTAGAAAATTAAAATGGATGGAAAGGTGAAAGAAGTGCCGCCATAAAAATTAACTAAGCTTAAGGTTCATAGTGAAAGAAGTACTTCCTTCCCATCTTCAAAAGAAAAGAAAGAAAACTGGAGAATAGAGAATTTCGGTATCAGGGGGATTGTCCAAGATATAGTGATTTTGGCTTGATGTACTTAGTGGCATCTCTCTACTTGTCTTGGAAATCATCTGCTTGATTTTCTTCTAAAGCACACACTTCACAACTAACAAAAGATCAAAGTATTGAATCAATGATGAGTCAGATTTTCTCAGACACCTCGCACCTTGCAAGTAGAATGCTCCAAGTAAAGGTGAGTTTAGGTTTTTCTAACAAGAGATTTTGTAGTTCTCAAATGTGCTAAGGCATTTTTCCCAGTGAGTCACCATTTTTTATGCCCTGCATACCCATCCCTACATTTTGTTGGCAAAATGTTGGGTCCCCCTTTTCGCTTTTTCCTTGTTCCTTTTTTTTTTTTTTCCTTCTTGCCTTTCCTTCCGCAGGGTCATTGTTTTCTTTTCTTTTGGGTTTCTCTCCCTCCAGGACCCAGTCCCAGAGTTCTTTTGTTTCTTTGTGCCAGCCAGATTTCAGACTCCTGGTTTCTTTGCCATCGTTTTCTCTTTTGTTAGAGGGTGTGGTTGCATGGGATCCTCTGGCACGGAGTCCAGAGGTTTTTCTTTCTCTTGGAACTTGCAGAAGGAAGCTGTACATTTAACCCTAGGGGTATAAATAAATTTTCACTTGTCATTTTTACATTTACCATGAACAAAATACCCAGAGAGAATTAAGAGCGATTAGAAGAGAGGTTTAACAGTGTTTAGTAGTGAAGTTGGTATTCGAGCTTGTGCGCACTTTCAGCTTTCCAGTAAGTTTTTTGGTGTTAGTGGTCCATGAAACTTTCTAGTTTATAGAGCACCTCTTGTGCTCCTCCTCCCACTTTTCCTAGTTTCGAGGTAGGCCTTTCGGCTTCTTCCTATTTTATTTTCTTTTGTTTCATTCTTTCTTTTTGGTCTTGTCTTCATTTTTGTTTGCTTTGCCTTCTGGTTTGTTATCGCCTCCCGTTGGTGGGATGGCTCCACAGGAAGGTTGTCTACCTTCCTTGCACTATATTTTTCCTGTAAATAGTGTAAATTCTTGTAAATTATATAATTAGTTGTAATTTCTAGGTAAATTGTTGTAATTTCTATGTAAATTGTAAATAGTCTATAGGATAGCGTCATTTCCTATAAAAAAATTTGTTCTTCAGCTTCCCATATAAATTAAGTCTGTATATTGGTTTGTACATTATCGTGTATGACCCTTCCTATGGTGAGCTTGTCGCACTCTCCATGATGTTGAACCCAAGTTTTGAGCTTGCCCCACCTGGTGTCCACCTGGTTTGAACTTAACACCTCACTTGTTTGAGCCATGGTGGTTTTCTCTCTCCTCTGCCACTTCATCATTGATGGTGAGATTAAATTCCCCCATATGTGAGCATTCAAAACCATCCCATCCAGCATTCAATTCATCCATGTCCAAACATCTATTACCTTTAATTCCATTATGTCATTTATTGCGTGACCATGTGACAACCCCGTCAGCCCAGTACGACTCACTACCTGGTCACATTGATAATGGCTAGTTTCTCTAGACTCTGGGTACTTAAAATTCCCCAGGCCTTCATCTCATTTTTCGAATAGACCAGTATCCCTGAAACCCCCAGGTGTTGATCAAATTCTATATAAGTTGTGAATTGTTATATTTTTGGGATTTGATACAAGATAACATCTTTTGACAATAGGTGCGAAATGGTGGTGAACTCTTTAGAGTCCATAGAGTTTCTTTATATTTTATCACATGTATTAATGGTTGTCTAGTCTTGTAGGTTACAGATCATCCAACCAACAATGTCTGAAGTAACAACTCCTCCTGGAAGTTTGGAACTCCCAACTACCTCCACTCGGGTGGCCACTAAGAAAAAGGCAGAGATAATGCTGGAAAAGCTCTCATTGACATCCAAATACCTGAGGGATGGTGTCCTTGTGGGATCCAAAGTGGATTCCAAAATTCAATATAGTATCGACACAGAGGCTGGATCATGGGAAGAACTACAGGGCCTTGTCCAGAAAATGTATCAACAATGATCTACCGAGGATGATATGGAAAAGAATGTGGTTGCTTTTGACATTATCAAAGCCACTTGTTTCCCCTACTTAGTGCAGGTACCAAAACTGATCCTCCACCTGGAAAAGCACTACAATACCCCCACCTAGGTTTTTTTCTTGTTGCTTCCCTCCCACTGAATTACCCAACAACCATTGTAACCCTTGATGCTGCTACCTTTGCTTCAAGACTGGGGATCCCCTAGTTTAGAAACACTACTGTCATCTCCTGGTCTGCATCATTTAAGGAATTTGAGAAAGTTCCATAGCCTACTTGGCAACATCTCAATTCTCACTAGTTGAAGTCCCTAAGGAGGGACTACGAGAAAATGAAGCTAGAGATCCCCCACAGAGATTTTGAGGAATGTGTACAGGCGGGGATCATCTTTTTGTGTAGGCTCTTTGGGGAACCCCATGCTAGGGAATTTTTGGCATGGATGTATTATTATCTATACTACATCACAACTCATGGAAAGACCTTTGACTGGGTGACTATTATCACCAACCACGTGGATATTCAGCTGAATAATGTCAGTCGAACATCGAAGTTCCACATGACTTTGTATGTATTATGGGCACTGGCACAATAGAGACCCACTCTCTGGGGTTTGCAAAGAGTGGGCATTCTTGGGAATGGGCCAGGCTAGAATGTTCCATGGGACCATTATCCCCAGATCCAATGGGAAGCTATCTTCCCCAATTTTTGTCAAGTAAATGACACCTTCATTTACCACAACATTTTAACACTTACTCAAGATTCTGAGTATTTGCTTTCCAAGGATGCAATGACCTTGGTAAATTCTTATGACAATTATTTTATTTATTTTCAGCAACATTCTTACATTTGGGTGACCGGGTTCTCCGAAAAGCCCTACCTACTCCCCAAACATTATGGGGATAGGATTATTCTTTTGGAGTTCTGTAGGAAAATCCTAGAGCTTCACGCATTCTTTGCATTGAAGAAGGTTACCTCCATCTCATTCTCGATCACTTGTAGGAACTATCTTGCAGTCTTACAGTGCCCAAAGAGGCCGATAATTAGTTGAAGAGTCTGGGACTAGCCGAGTTCCACCTGGCAAGGAATAATTTTGACCCACTCGGAAAGATAAGTGTAGCACTGCCTTGGGGTTCCACACCACATGAGCCTCACATTGAGGATTTTTGGGCAGATTGCTAGGATGATTTCAACCTTTGGGGTCGGAAACACTCAAGGATGTCCAAAGGGATGATGAAGAGCCTTGATCTTTGGACCTTTCCAAAATATTTTTCAAATAGTGGGCCTCTAGAGGACCCAGCATACAAGGCACAGGGGATCGATAAGATGGATCTCCCTCCAGTGGATTAGGACACCCTAGATATTTTGACAATTAAATATATCAGCCAGGGCATCATGCAACATAGTCATGAGTATTTTTCACAAGTGTGCAAGAAGAGCACTTGCAGGGGTTCAATTTTGCGAGGGTCTAATTCAGCCTTCGGAGCTATAGGGCCAAGTAAAGATAAGGGGAAAGAAAAAGAGAGCACCCTAGCCCAGGTTCCACCCCTGAATTCACTTCCCATTTTGGAGAAAGTTCACATTCTGATGGAAGCATCTTTCCAACTAAGTCAAACATTAAGCGCCCAGCTTTCCCATGGTCTTCTAGTTACTCCAGTGGGATCTTCCCTCCCGGTAGTGTCCCCTTCACTGGCAGCACTTATGAGCTAGTAGACAGAGGCCAAGGATGAAACTGCAGCTATTCTAGATGTTGGGACCCTGTTATAAATAAGAAGAGAGAAGAAAATGGTGAATTTTCTCCCAAGCACAGATGCAAGTCCTGGGATGCCAAACATTCCTCAAGTGGAACTCATCCCTTCATCTCATGAACCAGAGGATCCTCTAGCAGTCTCCCCTCATGATTATTTTCATGACCTCTTCTAGATAGAAGACCTGGTGAAATTGCAAGCCAATGTGGTGAGGGTAGTAGAGGAGATAGATGCGCAAGAAGAAGTGGCCCCAGTAAAAGAGCTCTAGGAGAAGGAAAAATAGCAAGAACAAGAAGAAGCACAAGAAAATACACAATATGTGGAAAAAACACCGGTCTCGAGGACCGAGATAGAACTGAGGTAGTTACAAGATGAGAAGCTGACAATGGCTAGGGAACCCAGACCTTTGGGAGAAACTGTATCCCCTATTTTCATGCTCCAAATGCCTCTAGTTACTCTAGGTGATCAAAGGCCCTAGAGTGTGACATTCCATGAGGTTGTCTCTATGTCCCAATAGTTAGATCTTGGCCAGAACCCTCTAGCCTCTCCAAAAGATGTGTCCTTGGAGGAGAATGTCTTGGTGGATGGCACCGAAGAAGAACAAAAGCAACAAGATGAGGGGGATAACCCTGGAAATGTTGATACCAAGACCAAAAGCGTTGGAGAAGGGGGAAATCCCAGTGATGTAAATGTAGATGCCAATGAAGTGGAAGATATCGCGAACCCCAAAGAGTAAGAAAAGGAGTCTAATATGATAATGGATACCAAGGAAACACCACAAGACCCCGAGGAAGGCCCCAATGCCAAAGCCTTAGTAGAAAGACTACTCCAGACGCCACAATGGCTTGTGGAATCTAGAAAAAGAAAATCCCCAGTGGTAGTAAGTGCTCCCCTCTCCCTAGCCAAAATGATGGCCCAGAATCAAGAGGCTAAGAAGCCTAAGAAAGCCCGGATGATCCACACCCTCCAGACCAGTCTAGGAGGAAGTACAATCATAGTAGTTGTGATGCCTCCCCTAGATCCAGACACGGTAGCTATAAGGGTTAAAGATTATACAGTTATAGAGGTTTCTTTGGAGAGGAGAGATAAATAGGGTGAATTGGACCTATTGAAGGAGGCTACCCAGGCAGTTGAGGCCTGGTATGACAAACAAGCACAGAAGATAAAGGAGCAAAGACAAAATAATGAAAATCTCCTCGGGCTTCTCGCAGAACTAACATAGCCACTAGCCAAGATTCATCTGAAAGCCTCCACCTCCAGAACACCACTCCCATAGGGTGATGTGGATGCTCTAAGGGCCATGAAAAAGAAGGCATAGGCTATGGATGGATGGATTGTTGAGAAAATCAAATCTATAAGGCAGCTCCTGGTAGCAACACTTCCAGACCTTTATCAGGCCAACAACCTCATTGGCTAGGTAAACAGTGTTGTCTCCCTATGGGAGAAAGATATAGAAAAATATGAGGAGTGGAGGTTTGAATTAGAAGAGATAATAAACTTTGGGGAGGAAGCCATTATCAAGACAAGAATTTTGGGAGAAGAACCCTTTAGGTTCCTCTGGGCCCAGCACTCTAGACTTGGCCTCAAAATTGAGGTGAGCAAGAAACTGGTAGTGACCCTAAAGAATAGAATCTTGGGAGTCCGAAATTCTTTGGATTTATACACAACATTTGTATCAAGGGTTTTGCAAGTTGATCCCTTCACTATCAAGACTTGTGCCCTGGAAGATTTTGTACTGAGCAGATTTGATGAGCTGATAGAGTCCTGGTACCAGTCCACCAAAGATTTTGATGGAGGGAAAATGTCCAGATTATCCAAGATGATGCTTCGGGCTCATGACATAGTGAAAGTGGCTGCAGAGTTCAGGGAAGGGGCTAGAGATATTAACAAACAATTCAGGGTCATCAGCGACTGATGGGACTATGTCAAGGAAGTATATGAAGATAGTATTGGCTAGATTTTGGAGGCCTACAAACAAAACAAGGAACATTAGAGTTCTCTGAACTCTAGAGATTTTCACTAGTAGGGTACAATTTTGCAAATTCATTATTCTTCGAGCGTGAGCTCCCAGACTCCAGGATTCTAGGTCCACAATTTTTTAGTCATTCATTGTGATCCACATCCAAGTTCCCCGAAGTTGACTTATCATTATCGAGCAGTTAATAAGGGGTTAGTAGGTAGGTGATCCCAATAAGGCATGGCTGACAAAAGGATGGCTCTGACAGATGATTCTCCTGAGGCATCGCTCCTACATTAACTCCCTAGTGCACATCAAAGATAGTGAGCCACAATTTTCATTTATGATGCATGTAGCCTTAGATACTGGGACGGTCATATTTCTTCGATAAATACCCTGGCACTCTTCTCTATGCCAATTCTTCCAGTTTTCTCTTCTTGTCTTCTTCCTCTATCTTGTCAGACATCTGCACATTTTGAGGTGATTATAAGTGGTGTAGGTAGTATCAGCCATAGGATGATGTATTCTATCTATTGAGTGTACAATTAGATTAGGTTAGTTTTAGGTTAAACTTTGTGTATAAATAAGAAGTCTGATGCCATAACAAGGCGAGGAGGAGGGAGAGATAGAGGATGAGGAGATGGAGATGGGGATGATAGGGGTGTTGGCTAGGTTACTTCTATAGATGCCTCATTTTTTCCTCTGAGTGGTACACTTGTGGAAGTAGTAGAGGGTGTGGTAGAGGAGGAGGCTTATATTGATGTGAATGGGGGTAGTTCAGAGGAGACTAGGAGCACTATTAGTATCATTGGCAATTCTAGTAGTGATGAGGAGATGGAGGTGGTGGCAGGAGGTGATGATATTTTTATGGTAGATGTTGCCATAGGAAGTGATGATACATGTTTGATGGATGTGGTTATGGGGGGATTTGATACAACAACACAACATGTAACTATAAGACTAGAGGTTTCCAGTTTTGACATTGACACAACATATATAGATAGTTTGAGATAACACTGCCGAGATTTACAAGGCATATATGATGGCTTACTAAGGAGGGTTACTCAAGTAGAGGCTAGATTTTTTGAGGAAGATGGTAGGGCACATGTGTTGAATGTAGAGAGTCATTGGTATGCTAGGAGGGTGACTTCCTTGGATGGGAGGATGAAGAGGATAGAGAGGGAGATGGATATGGAGAGAGAAAATATGAGGTATGAGATATAGGCAATAGAGGGTAGGTCTCAATAATTAGATGAGAGAGACAGGGAAGTAGAGACAAAGGTTAGGGACTATATTTCCAGTGTCTAGGATGCCACTACCCAACAAATCATTGAGAAATACTTTTAGGAAGGGGTAGATAACACTAGGAAGACTCATGAGATGTAGAGGGAGATTAATTATTGCCAGGGGCATATGAGCAGGTTATGCTAGTAGCACAAATGTTTCCTACTTAAACCCATCTCATTGATCCCAAGGGACATATAGATCTCAAGGAAGTCGTGTAGTGATTAAACCTGGCAGAGCATCACCATCAGTGATAGGTGCTCCTCTGGGACATACTAAGGTTGGGACTTTTTCCTTAGTACCACCTAGGCCCCTCAAACTAGAGGGAAGAGGTAGTTCCAGTTGATTCTAGATAGACACTTTTTTCATGTATTTTGTGAGCTTGCGATCTCTCCTTATGACATTATACTATGATACATTTTGAGTTATTTATATATGATGCAATTTTGGCAGCCTTATATGATGTCTTTATGATCTACTTTTCCTTATGATTTATGTTTTCACTTCCTATATGATGTGATGTATTTCTTATTATTATGGATGTTATGCATTTATTTATTTTGTATTTTCATATGCACTTTATGTGATGCCATGACTAGCTATGATGCAGATATGATGATAGACTGTGCTACATGATCTACATGTTTTTTTATATTCTTTTATATGATGGATGGATGTATTTTTTATGTATACTATATGATCTATGATGTATACAAATTAACAAGTAGTATGTGTATTTTTTTGTTGTATCATGATACTTTATCTTAAGGATTTTGTTAGGATTGATATAGAGAATTGTTAGTAGTGATAGATAAGAAAAATGAGAGAAAGAATCTTGAATTTATTTTTAACCAACCTTGAATTCCAACTTATTTGAGAATTTTCTTTCATCATTGAGCCACTTTTATTATAGAAAAATTGAATACCATCATACCTAGATATTAATGATCTAGGTATGATTATCATTTTGCATTCTAACAAGCACTCTGAATAGACAAGGAATGTGGGCTGAAAAATCTAGGTCGGGTGTTAAGAGTCAAGGTATGTGTGGTGTATCACAACTAAATTATTTATTACAAGTCCTACATTTACATATTGCATGTGGATGTGAAATCTCTTACCACAGACACCCAAAACACTCTTTTAAGATTTCACAACCAACATCCCAGAGGTAGCAGACAAAAGGATAAATCATGAACCATCCCAACATATCTAGTCTCTTAATGAAATAATGGAGATGCATAAGAACGTGACTTGTAAAAATCAAGACATAATAAGACCAACTTGATTCAAAAAGTAAGAAACCATACTAATTATGTGTTTGTGTTTTTGTAGTAGTTTGGACATTTTGTTGATCCTATCAGATGAAGTATAGGGTACCTCGTGTAAGAATTCTCTATTTGGTTTTGAGTGTTCCCTTTCTTGTCTAAGATAACATCACTATTTTGACAAAATATTGTACTATGGGACTCCCTTAATATATAAGACAGTGGGATCAATCTGAATGAGAACCTACTAATAAGTTTGACTGTATTGACCTAGTTTTTCTGAAGCTCAGACTTTCTAAATGACATCATTCAATGCTTGTTTCAAAATGCAAAAGAACTAAATTGATAGACAAAGGAGATTTATTGTAAAATTTTCTCAATTTTTTTAATTTTTTTGTGGTCTGATGACAATTTTTTCAGGACTTTTTGCAAATTTTTTTGATCCACCATAGGGTTTGTATGTTTGGAGTAGAGGTATGTGTGGCATTTTTCATATTTTTTTCAATTTTTAGGGATTTGTTAAGAAATATTTGTCATGTTTTTGGTATTTTCTCAGTGCTTGATGGATCATTACATCAGGGTGCTCCCAGTAAGAATAGAAAGGGAAATTTATTATGGAATGTACATGGTGGACTAACTTTGTACTAGATATGGGACTAAGGGACATAGGTGATTGACAAGATTCAAGCCATGAAATATTTTATTGTGGTATATGAGGTGAAATGATGCATGAAATAAGAGTGGAATTATGATAGATAGTGGAGCAACGATCACTACACTTGATGCTACATTTCCCAGTTTTCACCATGGTACTTTCCCAAGGTGCCAACAGAGTGGTCTTCACTATAGGATGAATTTATTTCTCTTATATTTCTATCTTTGTGTCATTGAAAATGCCTGATTACCAAGTTTTCATGAAGGTAACCAATTTTTTGTTTATTTTATTTTATTTTATTTTTTTTCTTTCTTTCTTGGGTCTACTCTCACATTTATGAATAGTACTTGCACAGATGCAAGTTTTTGATGGGATTTGATAGAGGCTTGCATTCAGAGGTGGATATATTATATGCTCTAGACCCATAGACTCCTATAATAATATAAGGCCCCAACTAGTTAGGTTCAAACTTTCATAGATTTTCTCTTTCTGTTTGATTTTTTATTTTCCATTAGGAATAGGTCACCAACTTCAAAGGCTATGGGAATGAACTTTTTTTTATCTTATCCTGAGACATTGATGATATTCTTGTGATTGTGTCAGTGCCTTTTGTCTATTTTCAATGAGAAACTCTAGCTCCTATAGTCAAGATACTCGGTAATCCTCATCTGAAATGATATGTTGAAGTGATGCACACAATGATGGGATCTCAACCTGTAAACACGAGATAGCTTTGGTATCGCATACTAGTGAGTATGAAGTTTCTACTGTGGTAGTACATAAACTATTGGGGTATGCCCATAAGGTGGGGTTGAGTTGGAGGTGCCAGTCTTGACTATCTTCATTCACTATCTTTTTTAGGATTTTATAATGGTTTTATTTGTAGCCTTAGCCTAGCCATTACCTAGGGGAAAGTAGAGTGAAGAATAGATATGGTGGATATGGAATTTTTTGCAGAGCTAATCTACTTGTTTATTTTTGAAAGGGGAACCATGATCTATAATGATGGTTTGTGGAACACCGTACCGGCTTATGATATAGTTCAAAAGAAACTTGGAAATTTGTTTGCTAGTTGTGTAGGTCATTGGAATATCTTCAACCCACTTAGTGAAATAATCAGTGGGACATATGAGGAGTGTTCCATCTAGACTACATCACTAAAGTGTATTGGAAATTATTGTGTAATGAGAGGCTTTCCTTATCAAGGAATTATTTTGGTTTTGGGACAAGTCAATGAGGATTGTTTGGTTCATTAAGTAGGCATATATATCTTGGTACTTGGGAGAATTGTGACCAAACATTTTACACAAGAATTTAGACTTGGTTACTTCAAAGGTAGGGATCATGAGACATTCGACCATGAACTCAAAATGTGTCACATCTGGTGGTATGTTGAGAAATGATCCTACAGTAGCCATTGCATCTACAACTTTGTTCTTGATTCTCTAGATCTGCTCAAATAATATAATTTCAAAATGTTGTTTCATGTCTTTTTCCAAGGCATTTTAGGGAAACAAATTGTCATCCTTAGATTTGTAATGACCGTTGACTTGGTTGATAATCAATTGAGAATCTCGAAACACCTATAGTTGTTGGATCTTCAACTAGACAATATTTTTGAGCCCTATGATCAATGCTTCATACTCGACTATATTGTTGGTGCAGTCAAAGCTCATCCTGTATGATCTTAGAATGGAGTCTCCTTGAGGAGTGATAAATAATTTCTCAGTGCCTAATCCCTTTTTTGTGTGAGAACTATCAAAGTATAATTTCTATTATTTCTGCTCCTCAAGAGAAAATATGCTTTCATCTGAGAAATCTATCAACATTGGATGACTAGAAGGCAATGGTTTATCTGTCAATTGGTATGTAATAACTTGTCCTTTTATTTATTTTCTATCCATTTAATCAATTTCAAACTCACTGAGAATCATGATCCATTTGGCAAGCCTCCATGTTAGTGTATATTTACTCAATATATATTTTAATGGATCAATCTTTTCTATTAGGATAATTTTTTGACTTAACATGTAATTTTTCAGCTTTTGGGAAGCAAAAACTATAGCCAAGTATGCTCACTCAATTGACGCATATTTTATTTCATAATCCACAAGTGTTTTACTAATATAGTAGACAACTCTTTCTTTTCCTTCTAAATCATTTGGTGATAATAATTCCCCCAGTGAGTGCTCTATAGCTAAGATGTATAACAATAGTGGCTGATCTCGAATGGACACCACTAGGACTGGTGCTAAGAGAAGATAATATTTTAATACTTTAAATGAAGCTTGGAAATCTTCTGTCCATGCGAACTTGCCATATTTTTGTAGAAAGTATAGGAATGAATGACATTTTTTGACTAACTATGATATGAATAGTCTTAATGATTGTATCCTACCTTGTAGACTTCTGAGCTGCTTAAGAGTTTTTAGTGGAGGCATATTGATAATTTCTTTAACTTTCTCAGGATATATCTCTATTTCTTTATGGCAGATAATGAATCCAAACAACTTTCCTTATGTCACCCCAAAGACACAATTCTTTGGGTTTGACCGTACATTGTATTCCTAGAGTCAATCAAAGACTAGGTATATATATTGGCACATGTAGCTTTCCCTCCAGGGATTTTTCCAATATGTCATCAACATAGTCTTCCATCATCATATGCATCATATCATGAAAGGTGGTCATCATTTCACTTTGATATGGGACAACTACATTTTTTAGACCAAAGAGTATGACGCACCAATATTAAGTGCCCCAGGCACAAGTGAAAGTTATTTTATGTTGATCTCCTAGCACAATCTTGATCTAATTATATCTTGAAAACCTACGCCTTGCTAGGAAACCCAGGAGAAGCTAACTTAAAACATGTTACTAAGTTTATAAAATGAATTTTTTCAAGAGTTTACAATTGATAAAGAATAAAATATGCAAGCAATATAACATAAGATAATACATACTCATTAATGTAAGTCATTTGTAGATTACAAATCCAGAGGGTTCCATGATATAGAATTATGTAAGTTAACTAATCTACTAAATACAATAAAAAATATACAATCTCCATATAATGCAAATAAATAAAAAGAAAATCATCTCATAAATGAAACCTAGATACAACTGATATCATAAGGTATACATAATGAGCCAACACCCATTGCACATTTCACAATGTGTGTAATAAAACTCAATACAAAGTACAATACAAAATCCAAGAATATCACAACTAATACGGTGATACAAGTATACAACATAAGAAACATAAGAGAAAGTCTCTGACAATGAAAAATGAGAAGGTACAACTGCAAGAAGGATCATCCAAGAAAAAGTCACAAACGTCTGATCTTAATGGTAATAAGAATCACTACCACCCAACCACGTGAAACCAAAGGTCCACTCTCACCATGCTAAGGAGATAAAAATAGGCCCACACACACGAAAAATAAATAAACAACAAATACTAATGCAAAGGTACACTCGATAAAAAGGTAACAAGAAGATTTCAACGTTAAAAGTGTAATGCCCCGCTAGGGAACCCAGGAGAACTTAACCTAAACATGACACTAAGTTCATGGAATAAGTTTTTTTCTAAATTTTTACAAACAATATTAATAGCAATGCGGAAGCAACACAATGAAGTACATGACATTCATGAAATACAACTCATACATGATTAACATTCCTCGAGGGTTCCTTGACGTAGAATTACTTTAACAAACTAATCTATGATTACAATGATAAAGAACTGACATAAAGGTTACATAGTCTGAAACCAATAACTTACATCTCATAATAAAGATTACATATACAATTGATACCATAAGGTATACTACCAAAACAACATCCACTGCACAAATCACAGGGTATGTAATAATACATAAAAATCAATACAATGCATCCTCCAAGGATGATAACCAATATAAACATATGGTATAAATACACAACTCAAATAATTGAGAAAGTCTCCAAAAGACTATGAAGATGAAACTGCAACAAGGAACATCCAAACATGAAGAAGAATCCGTCAGAATCTCAATGGTAATAAGAATCACTACCACCCGACCACATGGAACCAAAGGTCCACTCCCACCGTGCTGAGGAGATAGTAACAGGCCCATCACACGAGGTATACAATAAGAATGCAAACAAGGTACACATGACCTCAAACTCTAATGCAAAGGAAGATCCTAGAAGAAAACTAAACCATAAAAAAGAATACTAAACAACACCAAAGATAACTGACACACGTAGGATAATCTAAGCTATATATAGGGAAGTGTCATCGCATAAGTCCAACCTTGAAGGTAACCCTAGTAGTACCTCTTGACCCTGGCCTCCAAGTGACACTATGTGGCTCAGTGATCCTTTCACGAAGACAAGGATCCCAACTCCCATCCTATCATGCGAAAAAACTCAAGGCAAGGGTAGAGACTCAGACATCTTATTATTTCATTTTAAACCCCTTTAATGTATCATATTTCCACTTATTAAGTAACTTTCCAATGGGTTTACCTAGTAACCGCTTAGAATCCTGGACCCCCATTGCAAGCCACTTCCCCACTCTACACTTAGTTAACCTAGCTAGGCTCAAGTTCAACATAAGAAGATAAACATATACACAAATCGCATCCTGCTCATTCAGGAGCACATAGGTTCTCAAATAACCAACCAATAACCACAATATCTTCATAATGCCAAACAATACATCAAAATTGAATCAGGTTGGGTTTAGGAAATCAGGACCATCACAAAATCATATAATCATAACTAACATCATAATAACATCATATAGAAAATACAACCCCAACACCTCTGGTTTTTAGTCCTAGGGTCATCTAACCCAACAGATACCCGAAAGCATGAACACATAGGAGAATCATTCAATTTATAGAACACACACCCAAAACACATCATAGAACAATAATTCATGTTCAGATAGTATTAAAATCAAGTATAATGTCAACGTAGAAATAAATAAATTTATAATCCCTATTCATGCAAATTCATTTATTCATTAAAAATTACTATCGAGAAATAATTCAATATTCAAAATTGATAAGACATTAACATTCCCTATAGATCTATTTATAAGACAATTTATAAATACATCTAAGAAATAATTACCAATTCTTAGTTATAATTCCAAAATTATAAAATACCTAGGTACAACATTAATCATTAAAAATTAATTGTCTAAATACATCTCTTATGGACTTAATCAGTACATCCGGTTAAAATGTTCAACACTAGACCAGTTCTAATGATAACAAAATAAATTTCTCCCCTAGGTCCTAGATTATTCAATAGAATCAATTTTCCCTTTATAAAAACACAACTTCCCTTTTATTCAAATGCCTCAATAATCTAATTTTAAATACTAATTTAAAAATTAATAATAACCCAATTAATATTAATATGAACTAATTTAATATTAATACAAACTAACTAAAATATTAATATAAACTAGTTAAATATTAATATAAATTAGTTAAGTATTAATATAAACTAATATCAAATTAACATAAACAAACTAAACATTAATTTTACTAATAAATAAAATCTAACAAAAAAAAACTAAATACTATACAAATCTGAAATTTAAAACAATTTAAAATAAACAAAATTTATTATATTAACAAATAATAATAAATTAAAAAAAATGAATTATAAAATAATCTTTAAATAAAACATTGAATGGGGGGGGTCCCGTGGCCCCCACCCCTCTACACTTACTGGTCGGCGGCCCTACTATCCTGCGTAGTGGGTCACCACACGGCCTGTGGCCCACTGCTCTGGCAGTGGTACCCGCAGGGCCTGCGGCCCACTGCCTCGGCAGTGCTGACCGCCACAGTGCCCAAGGTGGACGGGGAAGGTGGTGGCCCCGCCACCTAAAACAATTTTATTTTATTTTTTTAAAATATGATTTCGGTAAAAAAAACTATAACTTAGTTTTTTTTTTAGATTTTTTTTTTTTTAAAAACCTTTTCATAATATAAACTTAGTTTATATTATTATAAGTATTTACACATATTTTTTTAATTTACTTTTTATTTTACTGGTGTAATTTCCAATAAACTGTATTATTTTTTTTACAAAACAACAAGTTTCACTTTTCATAATTTTTTTTTTTTTTATAATCTTAAAGGAGAAACTATACTTTTTTTTTTAAAAGCAATACATTAAACTACATTTCCAGCAATATAGGCTTTTATTTCCAATAAAAATAATAAATAAAAATAGAAAAGACATTCTTATTTTCTCTAAAACATGCATGATGATAAAAACAAGAAGACTAATTTAAATATAATTATTTATCTTTCAAGAGTAGTTTCCTTTTGGTTTCAAGCATGCAAATCTAACCAATCTCTTGTTTTCTTCCATGTTTGTTCAGGGTTTGGGCCAGGACATGGTGAAGGTATGGAATTCATATTTCCATGGCAAGGAGCTACAGATCTGAGGGTCTCAAGCAATTTTAACAACATATATCAATTATTCCTCAAAGAAGTCTTCCTCCTACAAATCTGAAAACCCTAAGGCCCAAATTTGAAAACTCATACACATCAATTGAAAACCCTGATGCCCTTTAAATTTTAACACCCAAAAATGAAACCCTTTATGCCCACAAACACAGATCTGACATGCGAGCTTGAATGAAAACACAAATTGATACCAAGATCACATTTTTCAACTCTAAATCCATGAAAACACTAAATACTTCAAATAAGGAAGATCACACAAAAGGTCCTAGTTTTCAGATGCATGGAAGACGGGGATCTGAAAACCAGAATTCAAAAGATGAAGACCCTACCTCAATAACTGATGACAAGCATAATTTCTCAAAATCCAAGCAAGAAGAATCCACAATACCAAGCAAAAGAAGCCACAAATCCAAGCAATCTCTCTCTCAAAATCCCAATCACCTGATTTCTCCTTCTCCCTGATTGAACAACCCCTAAAAAGGCTTCCAATCCAAAGATATAGATAACCCAAGCAATTAGGTTTCCAAAAGTGAAAACCCTAAAGGAAAAATAAATTCTCTAATTATTAATTAACATAATTCTTTTATTTTCAATCCCACTTAAAGCATGCAAACCTCAACTTAGGAATATAAAAGCAAAGTGTTAAATTGAAAATGCATGAGATAATTTCAATTAACTTAATCAATTAACCATGCAACTAAATATTTAATTAAGCATAAAGGCTCATTTACTCTAATATTCAATTAAACATTAATATTCAATAATTGCACTTTAAATAAACTTTCAATTAAACATAGGTATTTAATTTAATTTTCAATTAATTAAATACCCTATATTTAATAATTAATTGCAATAATGTTCAATTAAATAAATAACATGATTTAACACTCACAAGGAAAGGGATACACGAATTCCTATCAACTATACGAATTCGGTCAGGGTAGTCAAAACAGATACTTGTCTACTAACTAGGACAATTAGGTTTAGGATAGGATTTGGACCTGAAAACTATCTCCCCTCTCTTACCATTGAGATTAATGCGATAGGGCAATGTCACTACTGCCAATTCAGGGAAGATGTAGCCCGGTACTTGCAAACCTGTCATCACAAGATGAACATACATGCATATATCATATAGCAAACAATGGTCGAGACTAGGTTATCATGTGGATCTCGCCGAAGCAAGTAACTATGACTCTATCCCATACCATACCAAGCACATCAAACAGTAATCAAAACATACAATGATCTATGTGCATATAAATCTAAGGTCAATATTGTCAGAAAATCAAAATTGAAATGAAATCCTAACATATACATAAGCATCATAGAATAACCATAATTCACATACACACCAATGATATAAAATACTAACAATGGATCAATAACATACTGAAATGTAACACATAATATCATCTAAACCATCTGATTGAATCAACACATATATCAAAAATGCCTAAAAGAGTTTGGCATCCACAAACTGAAAAGCAACCTAAGAGGTGGGTATTACATCCTCCTCCCCTAAAACTAGGCTTACTCCTGGAAGCCTAAAACAAAGATAGAGAAAATCAATCTCTCATCACAAAACATCTAATCCAAGTTCTGAAAGACTCAAAGTGTGGGTCCCATAGGACCCTTCCCAGGTCTCTGATTCGAACACTAAGGATCATTCCCCACTGTAGGAATCCAAAAACTAGTTGTTGGACCTCTACTCACAGTACCACTCACAAGAGCATAGTACACAGGTGGAGGATGATCAAACACTGCATACACTCCATGAAACATACCAACATTACCCACTGTAGGCTCAGAAGCTGCTGGCCTCTGTCCTAAGGACTGCAGCGCATACTGAGGACAACTGACAGCAAAATGTCCAAATTGTCCACGGGTGAAACAAGCTCCCTATCTACCACTTTCACTAACTGAGGGTGGTCTAGACTGCTGAGCACTGCCCCTACTAACATTCTGATACACACTCTGTACTGGCTGAACTGATCAATTGTGCTTGCTATGCTGAATTTCACGAAAGTTCCTAATCCGAGGACCACTAAAAGAAAAAGGATTTTTTCCTCCTTGCTGATAAGACTGATTATTGTTTGGAATGGTAGAAGGACCTCTCAAATTCCCAGCTCCCTGAGAATGATTACCTCTGACAATAGAAGTAGGTGCTCTCGAGTGCACCCCTGAATGACCACCATAGCCTAATGCTAGATTCTCCTCTGCAAGGGTAGCTTTAATGACCACCTCCCTGAGGGATGTAGGCTCAAAGAGGCTAACTTCCCCAATAATATGTTCATTTAGGCCCCTAAAAAAGTGTTGAACCATAAGGGCCGAATCCTCACCATATCCAACATGTTGTTTGAGCTTGAAGAATCGACGCTCATACTCAACCACTAACAGGGTCAACTGCCTCAAGTTGTGGAACTCATCAGCCCTCTACTGCCTCCACTGAACAGAGAGGAATCTCTCTCTAAAATACTCAAGGAAGAGTTTCCATGAAATGGTATCCATCTAAAGACTTAACTTCTTCTCCTTTATCTTCCACCATATCGCTGCAAAATTGGAGAGTTGCATTACCACATACCTAGCTTTAGTATTGCTACTAAAGGGATGCATAGAAAAAATTCTCTCTAATGCAATAAGCCAAGTCTAAGCTTCAAATCCTATTCCTTTTCCATCAAAGGTAATAGGTGGAACTCTCATGAGATCCCTCATGTGGTTTGCTGCCACAACCTCAGGATCCACTGCAACAGTCCCCCTTGGAGGGCTCCTAGATCTCTCCCTCTCTACTCTACCTTTCCCCATAATACGGTTCAGAAACTCCTGCAACAACTGCCTAATACCTGGCTCCTCTGAACCAGCCTGATGCTCTTCCCTCTTCTCATCTCTGTTATCTCGATGAACACTCGTGGAAGGACTGTGGTCCCTACCCCTTCCACGACCACCCTCTCGGCCTCTACCATGACCTCTAGTGGATCTAGCTTCAGGCATCATTCTTGAATCAACCAGAGAATCAAACCAAAACTCAGATCCAACATCAACCCAATAACACCCAAAAGAAATATATAATCGTAAAGCAATGGTTTTAAATACATCAGAGTTTTATGTCTATGTTTGTTTCGAGTTTTAAAATCAAAAGACAACTAATGGGCATACATATTTCCCAGAGCTCCCAATGTAGAAACATGGGCTCTGATACCAAGTGTAATGCCCCTCCAGGGAACCCAAGAGAACTTAATCTAAACACAACACTAAGTTCATGAAATAAATTTTTTTTAAATGTTTACAAACAATATTAATAGCAACGCGGGAGCAACACAATGAAGTACATGACATTCATGAAATACAACTCATACATGATTAATATTTCTCGAGGGTTCCTTGACGTAGAATTACTTTAAAAAACTAATCTACTATTACAATGATAAAGAACTGACATAAAGGTTACATAGTCTGAAACCAATAACTTACATCTCATAATAAAGATTACATATACAACTGATACCATAAGGTATACTACCAAAACAACATCCACTGCACAAATCACAGGGTATGTAATAATACATAAAAATCAATACAATGCATCCTCCAAGGATGATAACCAATATAAACATATGGTATAAATACACAACTCAAATAACTGAGCAAGTCTCCAAAAGACTATGAAGATGAAACTACAACAAAGAACATCCAAACATGAAGAAGAATCCGTCAGAATCTCAATGGTAATAAGAATCATTACCACCCGACCACGTGGAATCAAAGGTCCACTCCCACCATGCTGAGGAGATAGTAACAGGCCCATCACACGAGGTATACAACAAGAATGCAAACAAGGTACACATGACCTCAAACTCCAATGCAAAGGAAGATCCTAGAAGCAAACTAAACCATAACAAAGAATACTAAACAACACCAAAGATAACTGACACACGTAGGATAACCTAAGCTGTATATAGGGAAGTGTCATCGCATAAGTCCAACCTTGAAGGTAACCCTAGTAGTACCTCTTGACCCTGGCCTCCAAGTGACACTATGTGGCTCGGTGA
>MU227479.1:170316-203612 GCA_018584345.1 Thuja plicata | reverse complement strand
AGTATTAATATAAACTAATATCAAATTAACATAAACAAACTAAACATTAATTTTACTAATAAATAAAATCTAACAAAAAAAAACTAAATACTATACAAATCTGAAATTTAAAACAATTTAAAATAAATAAATTTTATTATATTAACAAATAATAATAAATTAAAAAAAATGAATTATAAAATAATCTTTTAAAAAAAACATTGAATGGTGGGGGTCCCGTGGCCCCCACCCTTCTACACTTACCGGTCGGCGGCCCCACTATCCTACGCAGTGGGTCACCGCACGGCCTGCGGCCCACTGCTCCGACAGTGGTACCTACAGGGCCTGCGTCCCACTGCCTCGACAGCGGTGACCGCCACAGTGCCCAAGGTGGACGGGGGAGGTGGTGGCCCCGCCACCTAAAACAATTTTATTTTATTTTTTTAAAATATAATTTCGTTAAAAAAAACTAAAACTTAGTTTTTTTTTAAGATTAATTTTTTTTTTTAAAACCTTTTCATAATATAAACTTAGTTTATATTATTATAAGTATTTACACATATTTTTTTAATTTACTTTTTATTTTGCTGGTGTAATTTTCAATAGACTGTATTATTTTTTTTACAAAACAGCAAGTTTCACTTTTCATAATTTTTTTTTTTTTTTTTTATAATCTTAAAGAAGAAACTATACTTTTTTTTTAAAAGCAATACATTAAACTACATTTCCAACAATATAGGCTTTTATTTCTAATAAAAATAATAAATAAAAATAGAAAAGAGATTCTCATTTTCTCTAAAACATGTATGATGATAAAAACAAGAAGACTAATTTAAATATAATTATTTATCTTTCAAGAGTAGTTTCCTTTTGGTTTCAAGCATGCAAATCTAACCAATCTCTTGTTTTCTTCTAGGTTTGATCAGGGTTTGGGCCAGGACATGGTGAAGGTATGGAATTCATATTTCCATGGCAAGGAGCTACAGATCTGAGGGTCTCAAGCAATTTTAACAACATATATCAATTCTTCCTCAAAGAAGTCTTCCTCCTATAGATCTGAAAACCTTAAGGCCCAAAATTGAAAATGCATACACATCAATTGAAAACCCTAATGCCCTTTAAATTTTAACACCCAAAAATGAAACCCTTTATGCCCACAAACATAGATCTGACATGCAAGCTTGAAGAAAAATACAAATTGATACCAACATCACATTTTTAACCTCTAAATCCATGAAAACACTAAATACTTCAAACAAGGAAGATCACACAAAAGGTCCTAGTTTTCAGATGCATGGAAGACGAGGATCTGAAAATCAAAAATCAAAAGATGAAGACCCTACCTCAATAACTGATGAGAAGCACAATTTCTCAAAATCCAAGCAAGAAGAATCCACAATACCAAGCAAAAGAAGCCACAAATCCAAGCAATCTCTCTCTCAAAATCTCAATCACCTGATTTCTCCTTCTCCCTGATTGAACAACCCCTAAAAAGGCTTCCAATCCAAAGATATAGATATCCCAAGCAATTAGGTTTTCAAAAGTGAAAACCCTAAAGGGAAAATAAATTCTCTAATTATTAATTAACATAATTCTTTTATTTTCAATCCCACTTAAAGCATGCAAAACTCAACTTAGGAATACAAAAGCAAAGTGTTAAATTGAAAATGCATGAGAGATAATATCAATTAACTTAATCAATTAACCATGCAACTAAATATTTAATTAAGCATAAAGGCTCATTTACTCTAATATTCAATTAATTATTCAATTAAACATTAATATTCAATAATTGCACTTTAAATAAACTTTCAATTAAACATAGGTATTTAATTTAATTTTCAATTAATTAAATACTCTATATTTAATAATTAATTGCGATAATATTTAATTAAATAAATAACATGATTTAACACTCACATAATCACATCAAGCACCTGAAACCGAAAACATACAAAATCAATCATGATCAAGGAAAGGGATACACGAATTCCTATCAACTATATGAATTCGGTCAGGGTAGTCAAAACAGATACTTGTCCACTAACTAGGACAATTAGGTTTAGGATAGGATTTGGACCTGAAAACTATCTCCCCTCTCTTACCATTGAGATTAATGCGATAGGACATGCTCACTTCTGCCAATTCAGGGAAGATGTAGCTCGGTACGTACAAACCTGTCATCACAAGATGAACATACATGCATATATCATATAGCAAACAATGGTCGAGACTAGGTTATCATGTGGATCTCGCCGAAGCAAGTAACTACGACTCTGTCCCATACCATACCAAGCACATCAAACAGTAATGAAAATATACAATGATCCATGTGCATATAAATCTAAGGTTGGTATTGTCAGAAAACCTTAATCGAAATGAAATCCTAACATATACATAAGCATCATAGAATAACCATAAATCACATACACCCCAATGATATAACATACTAACAATGGATCAATAACATACTAAAATGTAACACATAATATCATCTAAACCATCTGATTGAATCAACACATACATCCAAAATGCCTAAAAGAGTTTGGCATCCACAAACTGAAAAGCAACCTAAGAGGTGGGTATTACATCCGCCTCCCCTAAAACTAGGCTAACTCCTAGAAGCCTAAAACAAAGATAGCGAAAATCAATCTCTCATCACAAAACATCTAATCCAAGTCCTGAAAGACTCAAAGTGTGGGTCCCATAGGACCCTTCCCAAGTCTCTAATTCAAACACTAAGGATCATTCCCCACTTTAGGAATTCGAAAACCAACTGCTGGACCTCTACTCGCAGCACCACTCACAGGAGCATAGTACACAGGTGGAGGACGATCAAATTCTACATACACTCCATGAGACATACCAACATTACCCACTGTAGGCTCAGAAGTTGCTGGCCTCTGTCCTAAGGACTGCGGTGCACGCTGAGGACAACTGACAGCAAAATGTCCAAACTGTCCACAGGTAAAACAAGCTCCCTTGCTACCACTTTCCCTAACTGAAGGTGCTCTAGACTGCTGAACACTACCCCTACTAACATCCTGATACACACTCTGTGCTGGCTAAACTGATCGATTGTGCTTGCTACGCTAAATGTCACGAAAGTCCCTAATCCAAAGACCACTAAAAGAAGAAGGATTGTTTCCTCATTGCTGATAAGACTGATTACCATTTGGAATGGTAGAAGGACCTCTTGAATTCCCAGCTCCCTAAGAATGATTACCTCCGACAATAGAAGTAGGTGCTCTCGAGTGCACCCCTGAATGACCACCATAGCCTAATGCTAGATTCTCCTCTGCAAGGGTAGCTTTAATGAACGCCTCCCTGAGGGACATAGGCTCAAAGAGTTTAACTTCCCTAATGATACGTTAATTTAGCCCCCTAACAAAGTGTTGAACCATAAGGGCCGAATCCTCACCATATCCAACATGTTATTTGAGCTCAAAGAATCGACGCTCATACTCAACCACTGACAAGGTCAACTGCCTCAAGTTGTGGAGCTCATCAGCCCTCTGCTACCTCCACTGAACAGAGAGGAATCTCTCTCTAAAATACTCAAGGAAGAGTTCCCATGAAATGGTATCCATCTGAAGACTCAGCTTCTTCTCCTCTATCTTCCACCATATCGCTGCGAAATTGGAGAGTTGCATTACCGCATACCTAGCTTTAGTATTGCTACTAAAGGGATGCATAGCAAAAATTCTCTCTAATGCAATAAGCCAAGTCTCAGCTTCAAATCCTGTTACTTTTCCATCAAAGGTAATAGGTGGAACTCTCATGAGATCCCTCATGTGGTTTTCTACCACAACCTCAGGATCCACTACAACAGTCCTCCTTGGAGGGCTCCTAGATCTCTCCCTCTCTACTCTACCTTGCCCTGGAATACGGTTCAAAAACTTCTGCAACAATTGCCTAATCCCTGGCTCCTCTGAACCAGCCTGACGCTCTTCCCTCTGCTCATCTCTATTATCTTGATGAACACCCATGGAAGGACTGTGGTCCCCACCCCTTCCACGACCACCCTCTAGGCCTCTACCATGACCTCTAGCGGATCTAGCTTCAAGCATGATTTCTGAATCAACCAGAGAATCAAACCACAACTCAGATCCAACATCAACCCAATAACACCCAAAAGAAATCAATAATCGTAAAGCAATGGTTTTAAATACATCAGAGTTTAATGTGTATGTTTGTTTCGAGTTTTAAAATCAAAAGACAACTAATGGGCATACATATTTCTCAGAGCTCCCAGTGTAGAAACGTGGGCTCTGATACCAAGTGTAATGCCCCACCAGGGAACCCAGGAGAACTTAACCTAAACATGACACTAAGTTCACAGAGTAATTTTTTTTTAAAATATTTACAAACAATATTAATAGCATTGCGGAAGCAACACAATGAGGTACATGACATTCATGAAATACAACTCATACATGATTAACATTCCTCGAGGGTTCCTTGACGTAGAATTACATTAACAAACTAATCTACGATTACAATGATAAAGAACTAACATAAAGGTTACATGGTCTGAAACCAATAACTTACATCTCATAATGAAGATTACATATACAACTGATACCATAAGGTATACTACCAAAACAAAATCCACTGCAAAAATCACAGGGTATGTAATAATACATAAAAATAAATACAATGCATCCTCCAAGGATGATAACCAATATAAACATATGGTATAAATACACAACTCAAATAACTGAGCAAGTCTCCAAAAGACTATGAAGCTGAAACTGCAACAAAGAACATCCAAACATGAAGAAGAATCCATCAGAATCTCAATGGTAATAAGAATCACTACCACCTGACCAGGTGGAACCAAAGGTCCACTCCCACCGTGCTGAGGAGATAGTAACAGGCCCATCACACAAGGTATACAACAAGAATGCAAACAAGCTACACATGACCTCAAACTCCAATGTAAAGGAAGATCCTAGAAGAAAACTAAACCATAACAAAGAATACTAAACAACACTAGAGATAACTGACACACATAGGATAACCTAAGCTGTATATCGGGAAGTGTCATCGCATAAGTCCAACCTTGAAGGTAACCCTAGTAGTACCTCTTGACCCTGGCCTCCAAGTGACACTATGTGGCTCAGTGATCCTTTCGCGAAGACAAGGATCCCAACTCCCATCCTATCATGCGACAACACTCAAGGCATGGGTAGAGACTTAGACATCTTATTAATTCATTTTAAACCCCTTTAATGTATCATATTTCCACTTATTAAGTAACTTGCCAATGGGTTTACCTAGTAACTGCTTAGAGTCCTGGACCCCCATTGCAAGCCACTTCCCCACTCTACACTTAGTTAACCTAGCTAGGCTCAAGTTCAACATAAGAAGATAAACATATACACAAATCGCATCCTACTCATTCAGGAGCACATAGGTTCTCAAATAACCAAACAATAACCAAAATATCTTCATAAAGCCAAACAATACATCAAAACTGAATCAGGTTGGGTTTAGGAAATCAGGACCATGACAAACTCATATAATCATAACTGACATCATAATAACATCATATAGAAAATACAACCCCAACACCTCTGGTTTTTAGTCCTAGGGTCATCTAACCCAACATATACCTGAAAGCATGAACACATAGGAGAATCATTTAACTTATAGAACACGCACCCAAAACACATCATAGAACAATAATTCATGTTCAGATAGTATTAAAATCAAGTATAATGTCAACGTAGAAATAAACAAATTTATAATCCCTAATCATGCAATTTCATTTATTCATTAAAAATTACTATCGAGAAATAATTCAATATTCAAAATTGATAAGACATTAACATTCCCTATAAATCTATTTATAAGACAATTTATAAATACATCTAAGAAATAATTACCAATTCTTAGTTATAATTAAAAAATTATAAAATAGCTAGGTACAATATTGGTCATTAAAAATTAATTGTCCAAATACATCTCTTATGGACTTAATCAGTACATCCGGTTAAAATGTTCAACACTAGACCAATTCTAATGATAACAAAATAAATTTCTCCCCTAGGTCCTAGATTATTCAATAGAATCAATTTCCCCTTTATAAAAACACAACTTCCCTTTTATTCAAATGCCTCAATAATCTAATTTTAAATACTAATTTAAAAATTAATAATAACCCAATTAATATTAATATGAACTAATTTAATATTAATACAAACTAACTAAAATATTAATATAAACTAGTTAAATATTAATATAAATTAGTTAAGTATTAATATAAACTAATATCAAATTAACATAAACAAACTAAACATTAATTTTACTAATAAATAAAATTTAACAAAAAAAAACTAAATACTATACAAATCTGAAATTTAAAACAATTTAAAATAAACAAATTTTATTATATTAACAAATAATAATAAATTAAAAAAAATGAATTATAAAATAATCTTTAAAAAAAACATTGAATGGGGGGGTCCCGTGGCCCCCACCCTCTACACTTACCGGCCGACGGCCCCACTGACCTGCGCAGTGGGTCACCGCACGGCCTGCGGCCCACTGCTCCGACAGTGGTACCTGCAGGGCCTGTGTCCCACTGCCTCGGTAGTGGTGACGGCCACAGTGCCCAAGGTGGACGGGGCGGTGGTGGCCCCGCCACCTAAAACAATTTTATTTTATTTTTTTAAAATATAATTTCATTAAAAAAAACTAAAACTTAGTTTTTTTTTTAGATTAATTTTTTTTAAAAAACCTTTTCATAATATAAACTTAGTTTATATTATTATAAGTATTTACACATTTTTTTAATTTACTTTTTATTTTGCTGGTGTAATTTTCAATAGACTGTATTATTTTTTTTACAAAACAGCAAGTTTCACTTTTCATAATTTTTTTTTTTTTTTTTATAATCTTAAAGAAGAAACTATACTTTTTTTTTAAAAGCAATACATTAAACTACATTTCCAACAATATAGGCTTTTATTTCCAATAAAAATAATAAATAAAAATAGAAAAGAGATTCTCATTTTCTCTAAAACATGCATGATGATAAAAACAAGAAGACTAATTTAAATATAATTATTTATCTCTGAAGAGTAGTTTCCTTTTGGTTTCAAGTATGCAAATCTAACCAATGTCTTGTTTTCTTCTAGGTTTGATCAGGGTTTGGGCCAGGACATGGTGAAGGTATGGAATTCATATTTCCATGGCAAGGGGCTATAGATCTGAGGGTCTCAAGCAATTTTAACAACATATATCAATTCTTCCTCAAAGAAGTCTTCCTCCTATAGATCTGAAAACCCTAAGGCTCAAAATTGAAAACTCATACACATCAATCGAAAACCCTAATGCCCTTTAAATTTTAACACCCAAAAATGAAACCCTTTATGCACACAAATACAGATCTAACATGCAAGCTTGAAGAAAAACACAAATTGATACCAAGATCACATTTTTCAACTCTAAATCCATGAAAACACTAAATACTTCAAACAAGGAAGATTACACAAAAGGTCCTAATTTTTAGATGCATGGAAGACGGGGATCTAAAAACTAGAATTCAAAAGATGAAGACCCTACCTCAATAACTGATGAGAAGCACAATTTTCCAAAATCCAAGTAAGAAGAATCTACATTACCAAGTAAAAGAAGCCATAAATCCAAGCAATCTCTCTCTCAAAATCCCAATCACCTGATTTCTCCTTCTCCCTGATTGAACAACCCCTAAAAAGGCTTCCAATCCAAAGATATAGTTATCCCAAGCAATTAGGTTTCCAAAAGTGAAAACCCTAAAGGGAAAATAAATTCTCTAATTATTAATTAACATAATTCTTTTATTTTCAATCCCAATTAAAGCATGCAAAACTCAACTTAGGAATATAAAAGCAAAGTGTTAAATTGAAAATGCATGAGAGATAATTTTAATTAACTTAATCAATTAACCATGCAACTAAATATTTAATTAAGCATAAAGGCTCATTTACTCTATTATTCAATTAATTATTTAATTAAACATTAATATTCAATAATTGCACTTTAAATAAACTTTCAATTAAACATAGGTATTTAATTTAATTTTCAATTAATTAAATACCCTATATTTAATAATTAATTGCAATAATGTTCAATTAAATAAATAACATGATTTAACACTAACATAATCACATCAAGCACCTAAAACCGAAAACATACAAAATCAATCAATATCAAGGAAAGGGATACACGAATTCCTATCAACTATACGAATTCGGTTAAAGTAGTCAAAATAGATACTTGTCCACTAACTAGGACAATTAGGTTTAGGATAGGATTTGGACCTGAAAACTATCTCCCCTCTCTTACCATTGAGAGTAATGCGATAGGGCACGCTCACTCTTGCCAATTTAGGGAAGACGTAGCCTGGTACCTGCAAACCTGTCATTACAAGATGAACATACATGCATATATCATATAGAAAACAATAAAAATATGAAAGATCAAGAGACAAAGAAAGTGTACCATATACTCACGTAGAAACCTAGAAAACATATAGGGAAGTGTCAACACATAAGTCTACCCTTGAGTTACCCTAGTAGCCCCTCTGGACACTGACCCCCAAGTGACTCTATGTGGCCTAGTAATCCTTTTATACGAACAAAGATTCTAACCATGCAAGACCTTGATCAAGCATCTTCTCCCACTCCCATCCTTAGCATGTACTAGCACTCAAGGCATGGGTGAGGCACATATTTATCGTATTAATATTTTCTCTTAATTAATTTCATTAAGTTATCACTTATTAGGTCACTTACAATGAGTTACTCTAGTAGCCTCTTAGGGCCTAGGCCCTCATTGCAAGTCACTTCCCCTCTGTGCTCCTAGATAACCTACCCTAATTCTCCCTGCCACAAGACCAAAAGAAGATAAAGCCAAAACCATAAAAGAATTCTCGTAAAGAATTAAATCATGAAATTCATCAATGAAAATGCTGGAGCATAACAAAGAATAATACATCCTATACACGGATCCAGATTGTCTATCCCATAATGAACATCTTAATAAGTCATCCATCCCATAGTGGATATCTCAATAAATTATTACCAAATTCTCTAAATCTCATACCACCAAAACAATGATCCTCAATAGCATAAAAAACATCTCTCTCCAACATGGAGTAAATCATAATAAAAAAATAACAGCACTCACAACATTGAATATCATAGTAGAAGAAACAAGGTGACCAAGTGAACAAATCACAACTCAACATAATATTGGTTGTCACCTCTTGTGGTAAAATAACATAAATATCAAGGACTCAAGGAACACATGACATTTATAACATATATACACAAGAAAACACATGAACCAATTGTGACATGAATAGGTTATAAAATTTCCACAATATGAAACCCAAAGAGCAAAAAGACATAAAATCATAAGATAGTACAAGTCCAAAGACAAAACTCACCTAGGGTAAAAACCTACCCACACTAACACTTATCACCACCAAGATCACATGAGAGAAGGAATGCATGTATTTGACATATTATTTAACTGCATTTATATAACATTATTATATTTATTAAAATACTCTTGAGTCATAGCTAATAGCATAAAGTACACACATGAAACATATATGGTTTTTTAGTGAATCTATATGAACTTTAAAATTAAATTATAAATTGATTAGATCAGTCATATTAATTATTTAATAATTATCAAATTGATTTTTTTTTAATTAATAAGACTTATTAACAATTTTAACTTTATAACAGTGAGTTTTTGTGTATTTCCTCTATGCACATCAGTCGGTAATTTGAACGGTATAATCTCATATGAAATTATATGGATCTGAAACTTATATCGATGGAAAGATAATTTAATTTCACATATTTTTCATTCTTTCTAGTCCTAAAGATAAGGTAATTTAAATGGTGTAAAAAGTAAATATCTCTAATAGCCTTGTTTAGGAATGAAGGTTACTAGTTTGGTAAAAAGATCATAACTTTTTTTGCACCGTTGGATCGTCATAAAACTTAGCGAAAAAATTCATAATATTATTATTTAAATATCACTGAATCAATTTTCCTAATTATGTAATTAGAAAAATTTATGGATGAATGTTCATCAGTCTCTGATTGAAAAATCAAGCTCAAATAGGCCTAATTTCACTATAACAACCAATATTTGACCCTTTCCATACAAAGGAACCCTATTTGATTTTGATATATGTTAAATAAAACCAAAATGGGTATCTTAAAGTTTCTTTGTATTTATAGGGTTATATCTAAAATGAAAAATATTCCCTACCCTGACTCTTCACAACCCTAATCCAAAAATATATGTTTTTAAACCAATATCCTTACATACATGTATCTATAATACACATAGCTCATAATAAAGGATTGATCCATACAATTTAAACTTATGCAAATAAATTTGTACAATTTGTTAAAACCTTAATGGATATACAACACAAATGTATCCTTTTTAAATCATTCTCTCCTAGGGTTTCCATACAAATTTTCATAGAATACCAGACATGCCATAAACATAACTCACAAGAAAACCCTAATCATTTGTATAAATTATTTTAGAAATAAAAATAACCTTAACTAAAAATCAAATTACAATCAAGCAAGCACGGAGAATACAATCTTTTCAACAGAAACTACAAAAGGACTCAGAAACTCTTACCTTGAGAACGCTAGGTATACTTGCTGAGAAGAAGAAGAAGAAGAAGAAGAAGAAGAAGAAGAAGAAGAAGAAGAAGAACAACAACAACAACAACAACAACAACAATCAAAAATCAGACTTCACTCACAAGCTTTAAAAAATATATTCTTTAACTTGAAAATCTCCATGCAAAACCTGTAACCCGTCCCCTAAAACTTGTGTTCTGAAAAATCTTTGTCTTCCTTTTTTAAAAATGATCAAAATCCTTTCATAAATAAAAAATATTTAAGTAGGGTTTCTAGGACAACTTCCTAAAAAACTTAACCCTAACAAAAAAAGATAAAAGAATTGTTTTCTTTTTTTCTTCTTAATTTTTTTTAAAATAAAAGCAACTTATTTATTTATTTTTAAAAGAAAGAAATACTTAATTAACTGTCTTTCTTCTTTTAATATTAAATAAATAAATGTTATTTATTTATTTATTTTCTTTTCCAAAATTAAGTATTATATATATATATATATATATATATATAAGTGTTTTTTCTTTCTTTTCTTCTCTTTTTCATTATTTTCTTTCCTTTTTTTAATTAAATAATTAATTCTCCACAAAACTTAATTTTTAATTAGAATTAAAATTGAATTTATTATTATTATTATTATTTAAATGTAATTACATTTCATATTATTATTTTTAATTAGAAATAATATTTGTAGTATATTAATATTTTATCTATATTAAATATGCCTTTTAATTTTTATGTAGACAAAATATTTAATTAAATCTTCAAACTTTATCTTTTGACTTTTAATTAAATCCATTTTAATAAATATATAGGTATTTAATTAATTCCTATTAATTAAATATCTATATAGTTTATAATTTATTATTCTTAGAAGGTTCAATTATTTAAACTTTATAATTAACCTTTAATTACTTTTTTACTTACATTACGATAAAATACCACATTAACCTTCGTGCATGCATACTGAAATATGACCAAATCAAAATGCAGAAAAGATGCAACAACATAAGCATGCTCAAAAAAGGGTTCACAAATTCATGTCACCTTGACGAATTCGAAGAAGGTAGTCAACAAAATACTTGTCCACTATTTCAGAACAAATGAGGGATTATGCTAGGATTTAGGCCGGAATGTTATCTCCCCTCTCTTACCGTTGAGATAATGTGATAGGCCATGCTTATCCAGACGATTCAGGGAAGTCGATGCCTAGTACCTACAAACCTACATCACAAAGTTGAGCATGTACATAATATATAGAATAGAAAATGATAGGGATCAGTCAATCGTGTGGATCTCACAATGCAAGTAACTACGTCTTTTTCCTCTACCACATCAAACACATCATACAAAAATGTAAGATAGACATGCCACATAGCAATATAAAATATATATGCTAATCATACACATGCAAGTATGGGGTTAGTAAAATCATCATAACATATACCTAATCATTATGAAAATAACCAAAAGATTCTGGCATCAATATTGAAAAGTAAATTATGGGTGGGCACTACGGAACCCATCCATGAGTGACAACATCTTATACCCTAAATTTAGATCAACAATTATGTCTATGTTTGGCAAGGGAAAGTATCCTTTAGACAAGCCAAATTTATATCCCTGGAGTCATTACTAATTCTTATGGCCCCACATGATTTAGACACAAGTACCAGATTGGAGATCTAATGAGCATAGTCAATAGGTCTTATAAAGCATACATTAAGTAGTTTCTTTAATTCTTCTTCGACCAACAGTGAAATTTTAGAGTGTATCTTGCAGAGTCTCTTTTTGTACAAATTCACCTCAAATTTAGAGGAAGATGATGTAGCACTAATTCTGGATCTAACCTAGGCATGTTAGAATACGACTAAGAAAAGTTGATTTTCCTATCTTTAAAGAACTAAATGAACTATTCTCTTTCTTCTTGTGTTAATGACTCTACCAAGTGGATTAACCTTTGTGTTTCTGTAGTGCCAATGTTTATTTTTGTTGTTTTCTTTGCCAGTAACGATTCCTATTCTTATGTGATGGGAAGTATATCAATCTCTCCACCCTCGGGCACCTTAGAGAGGTTTTCACCCTCAGATACGTCTTTTGTTTTTACTATTTTGCAGCTAGAAGGTGCCTTTTATTTTCACCTAATAGAATTATATTTAATTTTTTAATTTTTCAATTATTGGATTGATATAGATCCCCAAAGTATGTTATGTTGTCTAATTCAATGCTAAAACCTACCTTGTGGTCTCACATAGGTATGCCTTGTCTTAGTCTGAAGAATTTAACAATAGCTTCATCATTCTCAAAAATGTTTATGATCGGTGGATTTTGTTGTTCCCAATCAATAAGGTCAGGGTAAACCAAAGAAGCTATGATATCCTTTTTTTGGAAGGAAAAATTGGGAGTTTGGTCAAGATATTGATATAAGAATCACTTACTAATTCATAGGTTTCATATGAGGATGAGGATGAAGGATCACATTGTTTCCAAAATTCCTCAATTGAAGCTCGATGATCTATGGGTCTATCTCATAAAGAGAGTCTGAGAATGGAAATGTTAAGGTGTAATGTGTTGGTGGTGTGTGGGGAATTCCACTCATAGTCATTCGAGTCTGTGTACAAATGGATTTCCTCAAATGTCTCAAATTCATTGCAAACATAAGCGTTAATATCAGAGGGTAGAGAGGTATTTGTAATGCCTTCTGTTGGGGGTCTATAACCCAAGACATGATGCTTCAAGTTTTGGGTAGCTACAATTGGCTTGATAATTCCTTGTTCATTTTTTCCTAATCCATATCATCCATTATACCCATGTTTTTGAACAAGGGTGTACCCCCATCCATATTCATGTAATGGAATCTTGATCTCAGGGGGTTCTTCATCTTTATACAAATAAGAAGGTAATTTTTCTTCAATGATCTCCTCATGTATGTCTCCCCATCTTACAAAAACCATTGGTGGATAGACAATTGATAGCTATTGTTTCCTCTTAAGAAGTTGCCTAGGTTTTCAATAAGAACAGGGAGAGATTGATAGCTTGCCTACACAAAAGAAGACTGCGTAAGTATATTCTCCACATCCATTTTCGTATACTTAGATTTGAGCTCTGATGTTGGTTCCTTAGTTAATTTAGACAGGTCTGCACGATCTAGGTTTTGAGATGAGGAGGCAACATATGCATCCTAATTTTTGGGTACTTGATTTGAAATAGCTCCTCTAAGATTTGTGCAGTAAAGAAAAGAATCTTTATCACAAGTCATAGTGATTTCAAATCTATCATGACAAAATTCAAGAATTTATGATAAGTAGATGGTACAGCTTGCATGGAATGGATCCATGGTCATCCTATGAGCATATTATAATCTAGCTCTAGATCCAGTACTTGTAATGCGGTGTCTTGCATTGCTGGATCTAGTATAATTGGGAGGCTTATTACACCTCAGGAAGGATGCTCTTCATTGTCATATTCTCTTATTATGATATTTTTGGTAACATCTACACAAATTTTAGAGTAGCCCAGTGCTTTTACCAATTTTAGGGTACAAATATTTAGATCTGCTCTGCCATCTATCAATACTCATCTAATTTTATGGAGGTGGACAAAGACTTCAAGATGTAAAGTATCATTATGAGATGGTTTATGGGTTAGGATATCTTTCTCATTGAAGTAAAAATAATATTTCATGTGTAGACCTTATGGAAAGTCATGTTGTTAATTAGTGTCAAAACACTTAGTCATTCAATATTTCATGAGTGATCAATATTGCCCGAGTGATCAGTATTCCCCGAGTGATCAATATTGTCTGAGTGATCAGCATCGCCTGAGTGATCAGTATTACCCACATAACCAGCATCACCCAAGTAATCAGTATGACCTAAGAGATCATCATATTGCCTGAGTATCAGTTTTTCACCCGAGTAGACTTCTAGACCTCAGTGACAATATTGAGCCAACTTTGCATATATTGTTTGATATCATTATGTCTAATGGAAGCCAACTTATGAAGTTATTTATCTTGGATAAGATATACATGTAAGACAATTTTTTTATCCTAATATAGTTGAAGTGTATGTAAACAAGTGTATAAGCGATATGAAGTGGCATATTGATTAGAAGATTGCAGAAGTATAAAAGTACAATAGAGACTCATCCATCACAAGCAAGTGATTACTTATAAATCAAAGGATCTTATTCAAAAGTCAAAGTTGCGTAAGAAGATCATATTCTAGTTCATTCTAACAGGTGGATCAACAAAATCCTCTAACCAGGTGGACCTAACAGTCCTTTAGAAATCTCCTAACAGAGTTACATTTCTTTATTGTATTATATAAAATCCTTTAACAAGGTGGACCTAATATTCCTTATTGCTCCTAACAGCACATGTCATCAGAAGTGGTCAATGTAAGCTCTAACTAGATAAATTTATACTACAGTACTAAATATTGTGGGTACCATCCCCACCCCAATTTTACTTTCTATTTGGAAAGTTTTAGGGTAACCAAATATTGTGTTGTGTGTTATGAATGATTATTTATTTTCTATGCATGCAATCAGATTAGATAGTCTAATAGAGGTTAAATACAATTAAGTTTTATTGGTTCCTAATTCACCCCCCCTCTCAGTTACTGTGCATATAATATATTTCCAGTAATTGGTATCAGAACTAAAGGTTATCTCTACAAAATTTTGACAGCTTGAGCAAAGATTAGAGGTAATGGAAATATACAGACTAGAGAAATCCATTGAAAATGAAAAGATAGATCTACAAGTGGCCATGGATCAGATCAAGAAACTCGAAGAGAATCTCTCTCTTTCCCTAAAAAGAAGAAAAGATTTAGTAGTACAAATAAATGACATGAGTTACATAGAAGAAAGAATTGACAATTTTTGCAAAGCTAGAAGTTCTGAAGAAGATGATGTAGCCATTGAAGACTTGCTTGCAAAGAATCTCAATCTACATGAAGAAGTCAGAAAGTTGAAAAGAGAATAAGAAATTCATTCAGATTATGTGAAGTCATAGAACAAAAGAATCAAGCAGAAGATGATATAAATTTGGCACAATAAGATAAGAGATTGCTGAGTACAAGATTAGAAGAAAAAGAAAATGAAATCCATCATTTGTCACTCAAGAAAGAAGATTTGGAAAATCAATTCAATAATGAAAATCAAGAAGTTATCAACCTAAGGATAGAAAATGAAAGACTACAGAATGATCTCAACACTGAAAGGAAAACCAATGAAAGTATGATGAATTCACAAGGTAGTACAGATCAGTCAATGAAAATCAGACATCATGGATAGACTAGACTAGGTTATACTAAACAAGGTGAATCCTCAAAGCAAGGAGCTCAAAAGAACATGAAACCTACTTTTCACCACTATGGTAAGTTAGGGCATACATCAAATAAATGCTGGAGCAATAGAAAATCAAATTTTAATGTTAAATGCTACAATTGCAAGAATCATGGACATAGATCAAGTGAATGCACAGAGAAACCTAAGTTTGAAGGAAAATGTTTCAAATGTAACAAACAATGTCATAGATCCTCTGAGTGCAAAACTAAGAAATGGAACCCTGCTGAACAACTAGCTAAAGCTATTTTTGGTTGGGATTACAACACATGGTATAGATGTTGTCATTGTGGAGAGTATGGACACATTGGTACAAATTGTACAAAGAGTCACCTCCGAAGAATAAATCTACTAAGAGATAATATGTATGTAATCAACTCAATCATCTAAGCAATAATTGCATGAATAGACAAAAAGTGGATACTGGTTTTGAGAAAGGAAAAGCAAAGGTCTTAGAAATCAGAAATCAGATGAATAAACAATGGGTAAGGAAATCCTCTGAAATTTTATACCTAAGCAATGAAGGATCAAATGGCACCCAAGATAGTGAGTTGGTTGGATCTACCATCACATAATAGAGATGCATGAAGATAACTAGAACTACAAATTCAATCCATCATACATTAGTTCCAAACATACTAGCAATTCCAAATCCACATATTGATGCATTGGGACATATTACGGTGCTAACTGAGTCAGGATCTCAGTTGCACTCGAGTGACTCTAGCCTAACCAAGCTGAGTCAGTTTTATAAGAATTGGGAAGTTACTTTTCTCTGAGCTTCTGAGTAAGCCTAGGAGAACTACCTGAGATATGCCAGCTACTATGTACAGAGCATTTAATGAAATACTCTAACAGTAAAAAATCTTATAAATGATGAATTGAAAAGGTTATTATTTACAAAGATTTCAGTTTGCAGAGAAATTCAAAGCCCTTAGCGATTCAGAGTGAATTTGTGTTTGAAAGCAAAGTTTGATCAAATTCTCTGAGCAATATGGCATCCACATCTAGCAGCAAAGTTAAGAAAGGGTCTGATATGTTGGTAAGAAATGTTTTCTGTAACCCTCTAGAGTTTAAGCTTCATCCTGTTATGGCAGAGGAAATAGATCCCTTGGGATCTCATTCCCTAATTCCTCCAAGGTTATTACTAGTCAATGATATTCGAAGCTTCTATCATTGTAACATCCAGGAGCTTGGAATAATTGAGATGAATCAAGCATATGAGAAATTGTGAGTAGGTGGGAATCTAAAGCCTGAGCACAAGCATCCTGAGGTTAAGGGAATAACCCACATCCTACACATGTAGAAGAATTTCCAAATCAAATGGATTATATTATTTCTTAGCTGCATTCATGACATACAACTATGGTTGGAACATCCTCTGAAGATCACAAAGACAATGATACACCAAGTAATAGGGTATCCCATGCTCGACAAAGCTAAAGCTACCAAAACCCTAACCAAAGATAAGCTAGCTGAGTTACCTCTTGCTAAGTGGGATGGAAGAGGCATGAGACTAAATGGAGTTATAGATATGGAATTAAAGTTTGGGATTCATGTGATAACTCACAAGATATATAGTTCCAGTAGACCAAATAGTGTACAGTGTGAAGCTGTGGACTTAGCATACAAGGTGGTGAAGAACAATATGGTATTTGACCTAGCCAAGTTGCAACTCATCCAGCTAAGAAAGAATATGAAAAGCATCTAGGAATCCAAGAAAAATACATGTAAGTTTGGTTCTCTTATGGTCTGTATATTCATTTATGTTCAAAAATTATTTCCTTCCAAGGGCATAGTAGTATTGAAGAAGGAAAAACCTATTATCCATCAGATAAATGAATTTATAGCTGAATTGGGAGATAGTTTTGAGAACATCATGGATAGATATTTTGAGAAATTTAGACAAAAAATGTAGAGTAGATATAGGATTCCTAAACAAATAGTTTAAGATTTTAAGGATGATATTTATTTCCTAGTTGATTGTGATAAGGTATAGATTCAGGAAGTCAAGCCTAGGGTTGCATGGGTGAAACCTCTTTCATATGAGGTTAACATATATGAGACCAAGAACATCATTGAGGCTCTTTTGAATGATCCTGTCAGTCCCAAGGCACCATACTTTGGTACCTATGAAGAAGCAAAAAGAAAGATATCTATAGAGATTGAGATCCCTAAAATTCTAAAAAGAGGAAAGAAAAGGATGGAACGGTTTGGAAAGAAGTATGGAAAGACTTAGATCCTTCTATCTCAGTAAGCCAAGGAGATGAAATCAAGATAGAAGATGACACATCTAAAAAGGAAGAGGAAGAGGTAGAAGTAGAGCCTCTTAAGAAGAAAAAGAGGCTAGCTCTCAAAAGAAAACCTAAGGCCATTACACCTATCCTCACTACTAGAAAACCAAGGAGATCAAGAAGGAGACTTGTATTGGGTAAAGATGATGATGATGATGAATAATTTGATACAGTTGTCTTCAAGAAACCACCACCTACACTTAAGAAGAAGATTGAAGATCTGAAAGGAGGTAGTGGTATGAGTTCTCTTAAGTCATTGAATTATGCTTCAAGGACTAAGGAGGAACAGAAGAAGATTGAGGAAGCAATTGTGGAGAAAATGGATAAATGGAAATATGACCCTTCTGAGTTGAAGAGTCATATGACTGAAGATCTGTTCAAAGTAGTATATATTCCCTAGTTCAATGCAGTCCAAACTGAAAAAGACATAAGGGAACAGACCTTGAGGGAAGTCATGCCTACTATGAAAAAAAAGAGATAAAAGAGGCAATGGCCAAATATGAAAACAATCACACTCTGAGGTTCATGACTTTCCAAATACTAAACAAGAAGATAGAAGATGTAGTGCAGCATGCCACAACAGTGTGGAAATCTATATTTGAAGTCAAGGAAGATGATAAGGTAGAAGTACCAAGTTTAGATCCTCTTGAATAGACCAATGATGATACACTACCCGAGGTACAAACAATTGAAGAGTCTAATGCCGATAAAATTGCAGTAGAAGTGATGGCATCCTTGCCCCAATCACCTATCCAAAATAAATTGTCTCCAAGAAAGGATACAGAGTCAATAGAAACTGAGCAACAAGCTCCACATACTACTAGGCCAAGCACAACCAAGTCATAGATGGACAAGGTAAATATTTCTTCATCCAGTATTGATTCTTCAATTAACGTTGATTCAATAATTGGTATAGTAAAGGTCAATGACCTAAATCAATTGAAAACTGAGGTACAAGATGAGGATGGAAAAGGTAAGGAAATTGTTCCTTCACCTAATCCTAGGATCAAAGGTAAGGACAGGGAAGTGAATACTAATGAGATTAATCTTGAAGAAGACATTGTGATTCCAAATTGGGATCTTTCCAACTTATTTGTAGAGAGAATGGATATACATGAAGAGCTATGGAAGAAAAGAGAAATCCAAAAGAATATCTGAGAAGAGAAAAAGAGGAACAGAGTGCTTGAAGATATAAAAGGCATATTCCAGGATGCACTATAGATTGAAGTCAATGAGAATGACTCTATTATGGACCAAATTGTTGACTTAGTCCATAAGTTTAATATAGACTCAAATGGTCAAGAGAAACTACTTGAGAAAGCAGAAAGAAAGTCTGAAAAGAAGGTTCTAGAGAATGTTGCAAAAAATATTGCAATTGACCAAGTGCAGCTAACCAATGTTATTAGCACTCTAGAAACCACCCTGACCAATGTAGTAGCTTTATTTGTAAAGTTGAGTGATAATTCTAACTTTACTATGGAGATAAATAATAAGTTAGTAAAGATTTATGCAGATCTAAAGGAAAGTGCAAAGCAACTGGCACTTGATCCGAGCACAAGCTCAGCACACTTTATAAAGATCAAATATCTGAATGATCTATAGGCTAAGTTACTAAGAGAAGAAGCAAGGACTAGAGAGTCTCTTACAACCATCCTGAGCCAACTCCTACCACACATGGATGCAATACAGAAATTCATCACACATGCCAAGACACTCATTCATGACAATAATTTTTTAGTTGCGAAACTTATGATAGAGTTGTCAGCCGAGCTACAGATATAATTGCACATTATGAAAGTGCTATAGGATAATTGGGACAACACTCTATCTCAAATTTTGAAGGTACATTGTGATTACCTATCCTACTTTGGAATTACCTTGTAGATATATTTTGCCATTTTTTCAAAAACAAGGGGAAAGGTCATTGTATATACATTGAGGAAATACATGTAAAGTTGAGTAAAGAAGAAGATATACATTACATAAAAAATTTTGAAAATTAAAAAAAAAAAGAGTCAGTTGGACCCGAGTAGCAGAATAGGTGTCAAAACCCGAGAAGATGGTAAGGGGGAGTTTTGACCTATCAGATTTAGAGTACAATGATAAGTGTTTTTGTCACTAATGCCAAAGTGGGAGATTGTAGACCTTATAGAAAGACATGTTGTCAATTAGTGTCAAAATACTTAGTCATTCAGTATTGCGCAAGTGATCAGTATTTCCTGAGTAACCAACATCGCTCAAGTAATCAATGTGAATTGAGTGATCAGCATATTGCTTGAGTATCAGTTTATCACTTGAGTAGACTTCTAGACCTGAGTGACAGTACTCAGCCGACTTTGCATATATTGTTTGATATCATTATGTCTAATGGAAGTTGACTTATGAATTTATTCGTTTGGATAAGATATATATGTAAGAATTTTTTTTTATCCAAATATAATAGAAGTGTATGTGAACAAGTGTATAATCAAATATGAAGTGGCATATTGATTAGAAGATTGCAGAAGTATAAAAGTACAGTAGAGACTCATCCATTACATTTAGGTGATTAGTTATAAATTAAAGGATCTTATTTAGCAAATCAAAGTTGCATAAGAATATCATCCACTGGTTCATTCTAATAGGTGGATCAGAAAAATCCTCTAACCAGGTGGACCTAACAGTCCTTTGTAAATCTCCTAACAAAGTTGCATTACTTTATTTTATTGTATAAAATCATTTCACAAGGTGGACCTAACAGTCCTTATTGCTCCTAACAGGGCAGGCCATCAGAAGTGGTCAATGTAAGCTCTAACAAGCTAAATTTATACTTCAGTACTAAATCTTGTGGGTATCATCCCCACCCTAGTTTTACTTTCTATTTGGAAGGTTTATGGGCAACCAAATACTATGTTAGGTGTTATGAATGATTATTTCTTTTCCATGTATGCAATCAGATTAGATAATCTAATTGAGGTTAAAGAAGATTAAGTTTTATTGGTTTCTGATTCACCCCCCCCCTCTTAGTCACTATGCATATAATATATTTCCAACATCATGGATAGATTTCCCACCATGGCTTGAAATTCATTGACATTTGTTTATTTCAAAATTGACGACTGCTGGAAAGTTGTGTCTAAGGTTGCTTTATGATTTGGAGAAATCATAGATGGAATTTGTGTTAAGGTCTTCTTTAGATGATTTAAGAGGTTTTACTAGCCTTATGGTGGGTTGAGTGACTTATTTGGTATTACAACTTTTGATGGGGCTCCTTTCCCTGTGGTTTTAGAGAAACGAGTAGCAACAAATTGGTGTCTGGACATTGGACGGTGATGGTGTTTATGGTTAGATTGGGATCTGGTTTGGGATAAGTGAAGTTCTCTTTATTTTAATTTTTGGATGTGGAGGCCTTACTTTTTCCATGATTCATCAGTAGCTTTGTAAAGATTTTGTGATCTTGATTGGTGCAGTAGTGGCTGAGTTTGTAGTAACTTCTATTTCATCGTGATCGATGAAATCTTAGATAATATGATTTTGTTGCATGCAATTTTGTATTTTATGTCCCTGACTTTTGTGATAGTCACAATAAGTGTTTTCAATTTAGCATGTTGGTTTTCTAGTACCTTCATAATGTCTTATTTTAGGTAAAGTGACAGAAAGAGATTGTAGTAATTTCTCAAGAACTTTCTCAAGAGGTTCTGCAAGAGGTGTAAAGTCTCGAGGTGGAATGATGGTCCTTCTTGCAAAAAAATTGTTGGTGGATCTGGTTAACTGCCTAGTTTTCCATGTCTTGATTTTTAACTCTCTAGATAGTGTGTTGTGATTGGGTTGGCTGGGCTAGTGTTGGTGGTGCTTGTATGCACATGACTAGTTAGGCTACCTTTGCATTAAAAATACCATCATTTATCATATTTTTGTTCTTAGATGAGTATTTGGATTTTTCATAAGTTATTGAATTGATTTTCTCTTTCTTAATGACCCCCTTTAGGGTGATAGATCTTTCTACCTTTAGCCCTTGATCGACTAGCTCTTCAAATCTCTCAATTTGCTGAGAGTTTAATTCACACATCATGTCTAGTTGAAAACTTTTAATACAAATATGGATCTTCTCTTTCATGGGTATGTGGAAAGATACCTTGGAGGAAAAATTTCTCCAATGTTATAAGAATGATGAAAATTTCTCAACGCTTTTCTGCCTGGTAGTGCAGAGATCCATTAATGTTATTTTTATGACAATGTTATGTGAATAGTGGGATATGAAATTTTCAGCTAGTTCATTCTAGGATCATATCCGAGGAGGATGTCAGGAAAACTACTCCAAGGATGATCCACCAAGACTACATCGAAAAGTATCATTAGGTAGGTGTCATCGTATGCCACTTCTATGCAAGCTGTTAAAAATTCCTGTATATGGTCTCGGGGATCACCCTTTTCCTTGCATTTGTCAAATTTAGGCATCTAAAAATTGGGTGGAAAAGGTGGCATGTGCAATGTCCTATATAAAAGATAAGGAAAATGGTCAGCTATAGTGTAACACCTCTTAGGAGTTCTTGTTCATAAGTTAATGACCTGTTGTTGGAGGTTTCAGAGCTGTTGAGAAAAGGCTTTAGTGGGTGTTGGTATAGATGCCACTGCGTTAAGATCAAAAAATGTTGTCCCATTGTTATAGGATGGTGCCAATTTGTATGAGGGCTTGTAACCCATATCTTTGTATGTCACATTGACATGTGGTAGACCGTACTAAGCCTATGGAGTATACTGAGGTCACAACACATGTGAACACTGTGGAAAATATTCAGGTTGTGGAATGCATTGAGGTGGGGGGATGTACAAAGGTTGTTGATTGTGCTGGGGTGGTGGAATTAATGAAGGTTGTTGTTAGAGTGGTGGAATGTATGAAGGATATTTTTGGGATGGTGGAATTTACAAAGGATACTGCTGAGGTGGTGGAATGTATGAAGGCTTCTGTTGAGGTGTAATACATGAAGGTTACTACTGGGGTGGAGTTGTAGGGTTAGAAGTGTTGGGCCCAGTTACTCCTTGATGTTTTAAAAAGGAAGATAAAATTCTCAAATAGTTGGGATGATGGGAGGTTGTTGAGGTGCCCCTTGATTGATTTGGGGGATTCTTGGATTGGAACGAACACCCATGGGAGATAGTTGGTAGTTTTCTATGAAGTGCCCCTTGGTCAATTTTGGGGACTCTTGTTGGGAGACTACTAGGATTGTGACCTTGTGGAGCCTTATTGGACGTACCCATTGGAGGTGTTGGGGACATTATGGAAAGTGTTTTTGTGGTCATAAGTGCACTAGATGTGGGTGGAAAAGTGGCAAAGAGAGGATTGGTGTATTTGATCCCTAGTGTAGTGGAATATGTGGGTACTTGGGGTGTACATTAAGTGGGGTTGCCAGAAGGTAGGGTGGAAATGATCAAAAGAGATGTCATGGAAGAATTCCAAGATGATGAAATAGGGGTATCCTCTACTATGGAAGAAGTGTCAAATCCAACAGGTAGTTTGGCACTATTCTATGCAAGCAGTTTGAAGTATGTATCTAGGTCAGTTTCTAATAGGGATCTCATGGCAATCATTACCTTAGCATTTTGTAAGGCATCGTTAACTTCTCCGCTATCATTTAATTTATCCTACATGTTCTCAAATGAGAACTCATCCTCTAGTGGAGGGAAATGAGGTGATTGTGGGATGTCAACCTATATTTTCTTGTGACGTTGAATGGTCTCTGGATTGTTGAAATCCAATCTTAGGGTCCTCTGAATAGGAACATCAATTTCATTTTTGGGATCATGTCTAGATCTTGTGTTGGGTTCCATTTTTATTTTTCTCTTTTGGGATCTTGTGAATGACATATGCAAAGGATAAATGCAACCTAGGAAAGATGACAATGACTAGTCTAAATTTTTTTTTTGAGATTTTGAAAAGCAATGACAATAAGGGAAACTAATTTTTTGGATTTTTTGATATTTGGAATGCCAATATGATCTATGAAATGAAATCCTAAAATTATGGATAAGTTATATGTAATATTCCCTAAGAGAGATTCTATAAACTTCAAAGGTAAACCCTCTAAAGAGAGACCTAAATGATTTTGTGGAATATCTTGACTTCAAAAAGGTAGGACAAATTGATCGATACTGAAAATGGTGTCTGTCTAAGACAAGTGTTGACCATAGAGATGAGAGCCTAAGCCAAGGAAAGAGAATATAACTATAATTTTGATGAATCCAAGATAATACGTAGGACCACTACGGGAATGTCCTAAGAAAATGCACAGTCTAATCTGCAAAAATGACTCAGAAAGGCAGAAAACTTAACCTTTAGGATATACAACCTATGTTTTTTAGGTTTTTGGATTATAATGATGACTATGTAGGAATTAAATAACTATAAAAGGTTCTAAGCTAGGTATGGTGGTAACATTTTAGATATGAGCCTCTAATATACAAGGGTATTCTGATCACCAAATTTTAAGATACGAGCCAAGTGGAATGTTTTAGGACCTGTTTTGCTGAATCTGTTGGTTCTCTGATAGGATATTGATAGGAAAATGTTGTAGGACCAATTTTGGAGATGTGCACAAACTCAAAAATCATACACATAGTATAGCTTCAGGACTGACTCCAAAAAAAGAAACGACCAATGTATGTTTGACAACTTTTTCAAGATGCAATCTTTCACACAATCAATCATAATGAAAATAGGGATAGTCAGATTAATCTATGGTCAAATTGGATTCAAATTTAATGTTATATGCCCATTTATTGTATGTACATCATATCACACAACCATTGTCACACTACTAGAACATGAAGATCCATGTTGTAGGTGCCCCTATTTTTGCCTTTTGCCCAACATTGATGCCATGCTAGTGAAGATCTCTTTCACCAACATAATACCATGGGAGACATATGATGGGAATCTTGGGGGAAAATTTTGGAACCCCTTACACTATAATAAGGCACTTAATTCAAAGGTGAACTGGGTGGGCCTCTAGTTAACAGAGTTGTAGTTACATCTGTGGCATCTCCACAATCAGTTTGTACGTATGTGAGACACTTGAGTCTCTAGTGGACATGTCAAATCCTTAGGAACATAGGTCTAATCTAAACTATCATCCAAACACCTCTCCCAAGCTTGGTTAGATATAAGAAAATTTTGGGGTTTTCCCCATGTCTTAGTTATATACCAGGTAGAAGGATTTAGTAGTTTAAGGTCATCCTCTAAGGAAGAAGCGCATTCCCCAGACATGCCTCTTTAAAAAAATAAAAAGGTTTTTAATCTAACAAAATGTGTAAGTGCACCAAAGACTCAAAACACATAGTTAATAAAATTAAGAACCAAAAGTCCAAATGATTGCTAATCTAAACCATCCATACATGCATATAGGTTCATTTTTAAGAACTTAAACCAGATGAGGGTTTGATTATTCAATTTTGTGCACCAAATCTAGATGTAGTTTTCTTTGTTCAATTCTTAACCACACATCAATTTTAAGAACCAAATTGAAAGATGAGAATGTGATATTTGAGCATACATTGTTCTTTTTAAGCACCAGAATATGATTGTTGATTTTAAATGAGGCAAAATTAAGCTGCTTCTACGCCACATGCTAAAAAAGAAATGTTACTACCAAAAAACCTAGCAATTAGTTTTGATAATTGACAAGCATGCTAGTGTTGATATGATGCAAGAGCATCCTAGGATTCTTAGTAATCCTATGTCAACAAAAAAGATGTTTACTTTTGTTTTATATCTTGTCTTATGTTGCTCGGGTTCTTTCTTTACCAAGGGGCCTCGGTGATCTCTTTGCCCGAGTCATTTTCTATTGCTCGGGGTGCTCTTTTCCCTAGTCATTTTTTGTTGCTTGGGGTGTTCTTTCTTTGAGTTGTTTTCTATTTCTCATGGTGTTCTTTGTCTGAGTTGTTTATTTGGAGTTGGATCTTGCTAGCCAACTTGTGTATTTAATTTGGATCATGACATTAATGGTGGATCTTTCATTGGGGGTTGTGTGGACCTAAATCTAGGTGAGGGGTTTCTCCAATGTTTGATTTTGTGGTTGACCTCTTGGTTTCTTTTGTATTTAAGTAGTATTTTGTTCTTAGTTTTGGGAGATTATATTAGAGAGGAGATCAAAGTGTTAGATCTGAGAATCTGGACCATGAGATGTGTGTTTGCAGAATATTTGTAGTTGATCTTTAATTGTAACTTTGTATTTGGCCGTAATTAGGAAGGCCTTACAACCTGACATGTTGCATGTAATTGGAATTTTGAGATAAATTAAAAAAAAAAGGTTGATATTGTTATATCTTGTTTTTATGGTTGTTGTTTCCATTGTAAGTATTATTTGGCTGCAAGTTTGGATAGTCCATTCTTGGATCCTCCGAGCTTGACTATGTTAGGGGTATCAGAGAAAAGGTTGATCTGGTTCATTGCTTATGGAGCTTAGTGTTTTTAAAGATCTGGAGATATGACTCCGAGAAGATTGGACCCTAGGGTGATTCCAGATATTTCAAAGGAGGTGGAAGCGAGGATAACAGAAAGATTTAGATCTGAGATGATGGCGATGAAGAATAAAATCATAGAAGGGATCAAAAATTTTAGATTGCATAAAAGTCCTAGAATGGATGATGGTTATGAGGAAGCTGCTGAAGATTTTGAAGTTGCTGGATCTAGTGGAGATGACAGAGTCGATCAGATAGAAAGTTCTAGAGGAGACATATGATCAATTGCAGAGATCTATATCTTAGTTGACTACAAGTTATCAAATGGAGGTGTCTAAATTCTCAGGTACATTGAAGCCTAAGGATCTGATTGATGGTATCAGTGAGTTAGAAGACTACTTTGAGCTGGAAGACATTGAAGATCCACTTAGAGTAAGGTTGGTACTGACTAAATTGAAGGGGAATGCTTCTTTATGGTGGAAAGAGTTGCAAAGAGACCAAGAAGAAGAAGGTGAGATGAAGATCAATCGATGGAGGTTGATGGTGGAAAATCTAAAGGCTAAGTTCATTCCTGCTAACTATGAACTTGATTTTTTTAAGAAATTACAGAATCTAAAATAGAAAGATATAACTGTAGAAGATTATACTGAGGAGTTCTACAAGTTGACAATTCGATCTAGACATAGAGAACTTTCTAAGGAAAAGGTGGCGAGGTATGTTAATGGTCTAAAATTCAATATCCAAGATGAGATTGGTATGTTGAAGATTTACTCTGTGGAAGATTCTTGTCAGTATGCACTGAAGGTAGAAGATAAGTTAAAGAGAAGACACTATGGTAATTACAGAGGGAAAGCGAAGCAAGAACAGTTGGTAAAAGATAAACCAAGAGCTGAGGAGGAAACAAAATGTGTTGAACCAAGGAAAAGAATAGGTAGAGGTGTATTTAGAGGTACTTGTTACAAATTTAGAGAAGGAAATCATTCGTATGAATGTTCCCATGCAGATAGGAAGGTTGGTAGTCACCGAAATGTTATGGTGAATGAAGTTGTTGAGAATGAACCTGAGGTGCAAAATATGAATCTTTTTCTTAGAAGAAATTTTCTTCCCTTAAAACAAGTTGATCAGAAGAAGACTCTGTTCAGAACCAGATGTAAGTGCAAGGATAAGGTATGTAATGTCATAATTGATGGTGGTAGTTCTGAGAACTTTTTTTTAGAAGAGATGGTTAGTAAATTGAGTTTGGAAAGGAGGAAACATCCTAATCCTTATCATATTAGTTGGATACAAGATGTGTCTAAGGTTATGACTGAGGAGCAATACCTTGTTAATTTTAAGATTGGATCTTATTATGATGAGATACTATGTAATGTATTACCTATGGATTTTTTCATTTATTTCTTAGTAGAACTCGGTACTATGAAAGAAATGTTGTGTTTGATGGTCATGAAAATACCTATGTTGTGAGATAGGGTGAAATCAAGCATAAAATGATACCTTTGTAGGGAGCACAGACTAAAAGATGTGGAGTTATCAGATATTGTCTGAATGACAGTGACAACCCTGAGGAGAAGAGAGTTGGTGAACCTATTCCAATGGATGAAGGGAAGGAGAATCTGAAGGAGATAGAGAATGATATCTCTGAGAAACTTACAGAAATAAAGAAATAGATAACATATTTGACTAAGGTGGTGTAGAAGATGTTGACACTAGTGACACAGAGAGATGAAAATGATAGTGAGTTGATTAGTCAGTCAGGTGAGGGGGATCAGTTTCAGATATTGTCAGTTACAGGAAAAAGATATGAGAGAATTATAGAAAGTGTGAATTAGTTAGATGAGACAATGGATAGAATGAAGAAAGCATGGAATGAAGGACAAGAGAAGATATGGGTTAAGAACAAATATGGAATACCTATTCTGATTCCCTTAAGATGTTCATGATTTCCTTTATGGGAACATCTTCTTTACCTAGGGTGTCTGATGCAGGAGCATCCTAGGATTCTTGGTGATCCTATGTCAACCAAAAATATATTTAATTTTGTTTTATAGATTGTCTTCTTTTGCTCAGGTTCATGCTTTACCAACGGGCCTCGGTGATCTCTTTGCCTGAGTCTTTTTCTATTTCTTAGGGTGATCTTTTCCCGAGTCATTTTTTGTTGCTCGGGGCGTTCTTTGCCTAAGTTATTTTATGTTGCTCGGAGTGTTCTTTGCCCGAGTTATTTATTTGGAGTTGGATCTTGTTGGCCGACTTGTGTATTTAATTTGGATCATGACATTAATGGTGGATCTTTCATTGGGGATTATGTGGACCTAAATCTGGGTCAGGGGTTTTTGTAATGTTTGATTTTGTGGCTGACCTCTTGGTTTGTTTTGTATTTAAGTAGTATTTTGTTCTTAGTTTTGGGAAATTAGATTAGAGAGGAGATCAAAGTGTTAGATCTAAGAATTTGGACCATGAGCTATGTGTTTGCAAAATATTTGTAGTTGATCTTGAATTGTATCTTTGTATTTGGCTGTAACCAAGAAGGCCTTATAGCCCGACATGTTGCATGTAATTGGAGTTCTAAGATTAAAAAAAAAATGAAAAGGTTGATATTTTTATATCTTGTTTTTCTGGTTATTGTTTTCGTTGTAAGTATTGTTTGGCTGCAAGTTTGGATAATCCATTCTTGGATGCTTTGATCTTGACTGCATCATGATATAATGACAACTGAATTTATCAACAATTTATCTTATGTTGTCCAAATAAGTGTGTATAATACCTTCATATATGATCTCTTCTGTAAGCGACTCAATTCTCAGTCTATGTGTTGGTCCTTTATTCTGTTTAATATCTCATTCTATTTTTGTTGCTCAATGGGCTCCTAAATTTTTACTTTTTATGCTTTAGGGGTTGACTGTGTCTTTTCATTACCATAAAAAGCATAGTTTACATATCAGAGGGGAATAGGACAAAATATAATTTTTTTGTATTTTGTGAGGAAACTATGTCATTTTAGGTGTATAAATGCGTCGATCCAGATGTGTAACTATGTTGAATTAAACTATCAAGTGCTTTGTTTCTTCTGCAACTGCATTGATCAAGGTAGGTAAGTGCATCGAATGAAAGTCTGCCACTTGTGTCAAAATAGAAAAAAAATAGAATAATAATAGAAGTTCAATCATAAAAATTGGTAGATCTATGATGAATATTTAGATATAATAAAGAGAGACCACTATCATATAATCATAAATTGAAACAAAAATCCCAATGAATAAAATGTCGATCAAAGTGATGAAAGTCAAAGAGCAACAGATCAGGGCAATAACTATCAGGCAAGTGTGTTGCATGAACCTTGCAAGTGTGTCACTTCCATGTTGTATGTGTGTCAATCCAGAGATGCAATTGTGTTGATCTATTTGTAAGTGCATCCCACCGGATAGGTAAATGCATCTATTCAAACTGTGTCTACTTAAAATTAAATCCAAAACTGCACAAAAATAGAGAAAATTATATTTTCAATGCTTTGTGCCTCACGTCAGGTCCACCAGCTGTAATCAAGGATATAGGTACCTATAGAAACTTGGAATAGAATCAAAATCTCAACCACAAAGAGATTTGTTAGGTAGTTAGTATTCCAAATATCAAAAGAGGAAGCAAATAGACATCATGCATAATCATCAAATAATAATGAAATCAATCAAAACACATGAAGATGTAAACCAGAAGTCCTCCTTTGATGTTCTCCTTATCTATGCAATGTGGGCTCTCAGAAAATAAGTGCTCTATGTTACAACATGTGAATTCAAAGTAATTATGGTTAACAAATTAAGATAATGACCTCTCTATTTATAATATTTTAAGAGTTCCAATCAAGATTCCTTGATTGGTAGGTTGATTGGTTGTGATTGAAGAGTTGAACTCAACTAATTGCATGTTAACAGAATAGATGGATCTATTAAGAGGATAGATTGAAGAGTTGAACTCAGATTGAGTGGGAATTGAACTCAACTAATTGTATGCATTTGAATAGATGGAAGAGTTAACAGATTTGATTGAGGACGTAAATTGATGAGATGGAATAGAAGATGAGATAGTTTAAATAGATAATTGATTTAATTGATCAGATAGGAGAGAGAATGGTGGAGTTAACTGAAACTCATAATTGAAGGGATAAATATGATTGAATAAATGAAAGAGTTTATTTATTTGCACATGTGAGGAATATAAATAATTAATTAATCTTTATTTATTTATAAGAGGAATAATTAGTTTAATTAAATAAATATAATTTATTTAATAATGAGAGGGAAGTTGATATAATTATTGCATAAATGTAATAATAATAAGAAAGAAGGAATATTAATTAAATAATATGATAAGTTAATTAATTTCAATAAGATAGGGAATAATTAAATAATGATTAATTATTTAATTACTTTATAGGTGAATAATTGATGAAATTTTAAGCAATTAATTAAAATCACTTAATTTAGGAATTTATAAAGAAGTGATGATTTTGAATTTAGATTATAATGGAATGACATAAATTGATTAAATAACAAAGATTATTTAACAATTTAAAGATGAATGTTAGTAAACTTATTGCATTAGAGCAATTGGTCATTTTTAAGTGTCTACACTCTCTATTTCCAAGGACTTGTTGATTACTCTGAGATGCAAATTAGATTCAAGTGACTAAATATAATTTATTTAATTATGAGAGTGAAAATGATTTAATTATTACATAAATGTAATAATAATAAGAAAGAAGGAATATTAATTAAATAATATGATTATTTAATTAATTTCAATAAGATGGGGAATAATTAAATAATGATTATTTATTTAATTACTTTATAGGTGAATAACTGATGATTTGTTTTTGATAAAAGTGGCAGAGCCATGATATTTATTATTGATAATATAAATTTATATAAGCCTAGTTCAAGCAGGCATATCGACAGGAAAGAACAAGGAAGAAAACCTCCAGTTGTAGCCCGTGTAACAGTCTAGTAAAATAGATAACTGAACAAACTCACCAAAAAAGAACCCTCCCAAAAGTGGATCCATCATAATTAAAAATATACAAATTATCCAAAAACCAATAACCCACATTGTCCCGAACAAGCCAAGACATCAGAAGAAGTACCATCGGAGAAGAAAAAAGAGAAGGTGGAGGAAGTAAAAATCCTCAGCTTCCTTAGAAGTCCAGAAGAGAATAGAAGTAACATATGTAATCCATTCATAAAACCTGCATATACACCTTCTCAACAAGATGCTAAGATCAATACTAGTAGTAATGTAAAGATCAAATATAACATCAGTACCCATAAAAACAACAGTCAAGATCAGAGTAAAAGTGCAGAAAATTTATAAATTCAACAACCACCTTAAGCCCAAAAGCACATTCTTCAATATTTAACCTTTAAAATTACTTTCTCCAGTTTGATGAACTTTGAGCTTATAACTCCCAACCAAATTTCAAGGTTCAAGATAGCCCCCAAATACTTCAAATTATGTGAACATAGATTCTATCTTTCCTTACACAAAATATAAAGGAGAAGAAAGTGGCATACACCGTACAATAGAGATCTCTTAGCAATTTCCAGATTGAATATTGAAATTCCTTTAATAGCACAAGATTCAAGGTTCCACACCACCACAGAGAAACACATATAATTTTCTATTGGTGGCAGATAAATTTATAGTAGAGTGTGTAAGAAACATAACTAGACTTCTTCCAAATACACCAAATAAGCCCATAATGATGTTGCGCTAATTCTGAACATGGTGGAAAAAAATCTCCCATCAAATTAAGAGAATAAAATAAGAAGAGTAAGAATCCCTTTTCAAATGAGCATAAAGATATTGGATTCCAGATCCACTATAATTCCCAGTGATAAGAATGACCCTCAATCCAAGACAAAACTTCTATCAGATGAACATATCGATATTAAACCCCAGGACCACTATGATTCCCTATTTAGGACCACCTTATCGCCACATTTTTATATGTAGGAGTAAAACACATGTTCCACTTTTACAAATGAATATCTAAGATAAGAATGACCCTCAACCGTAATCAAAAGTGAGTGGCACCAAATAACTATAACTTCCCAGTCTCAATGTTGTTGAAGATGTTAATCTCTAAGTTCTGTTGATGATTAGTGACCAACACTTAGTCATTCACTTAGGCAGTTTTAGTTGGCTATCACTATGGCTGAGCTAAAACTATGCAAGGTTGAGCAAAATTGCCGAGCAGTTTTTAGTTTACCTATTTACATTGTCGAGCCGAGTACATTGCCAAGCTGAGAAAGATACAGAGATGTTAAGTGTCGAGCGATAGACAGTCAAGTGCCGAGAAGGACAATTTTTTTATACATGTCAGGAATGATTCAAACTTCAAGGCTAAGTGATCTGGCCAACTTGTATAAGCCTTTTGGGCCGACTTATGTACGTATTTAATATTCTTATACGGAGTTAGTTATGCATTTAATTGTTTTATCCTATGCATGAACATTAATTGTAATACCATCAAGGTATGGGTATTAGATCTTGATCGTTGATCTAGATCTCACTATGAGAC
>MU227479.1:124377-139901 GCA_018584345.1 Thuja plicata | reverse complement strand
AGAGAGAATTTGATTCAAGAAAAACATAATGGAGCACTTAGTGGTCATTTTGGAGTCGGTAAGACTCAAGAGCTAGTCACTAGGTTCTATTTTTGGCCTAGAATGAATAGAGATGTTAGACAGTATGCTGAGAGTTGTGTAGTGTGTCAAAAAGCAAAGGGAACATCTTCTAATGCAAGACTTTATCAGCCACTTCCAATCCCAACAAGACCGTGGGAATGCATAAGCATGGATTTTGTAGTTGGTTTGCCAAGAACAAGGCAAGGATATGATAGTATTTTTGTTATAGTGGATAGATTTAGTAAGATGGCACATTTTATACCTTGCAAGACTGTTCATGATGCTTGTAGCATTGCTCAACTATTTTTTATTGGAGTGGTGAGGATACATGGACTCCCACTCAGTATTGTTTCAGATAGAGACAGCAAATTCATGAGCCATTTTTGGAAGACCTTATGGAAAAAGCTCGACACTAACTTGTCTTTTGGATCTACCTATCATCCACAGACAAATGACCAAATAGAGGTAGTCAATAGAAGTCTTGGTAACTCACTAATATTACTCACAAAGGAGTATGGTCAAGCATGGGACCAACTCATTCGACAAGCTGAATATACATACAATGATACAGTGAACAGATCAACTGGTAACAGTCCTTTTGAAATTGTGTATGGATTTGACCCAAGAGGGATTTTTGAACTTAGATAATTGAAGGAAGGAATGCATGGTAGTAGATATGCTGAGGAGTTTTCTCATTCAATGAGAGAAGTACATGAAAGTGTGAGAAAGAACTTGATTGAGAATGCTGAAAAGGTAAAGCAAAAGGTGGATACAACAAAGAGGGACGTTCAGTTTTAGATTGGAGACTTGGTGATGGTACACTTGAACAAACATATGATAAAAAAAGGTGTTCCTCACAAGCTACAGATGAAGAGGCTAGGTCCATGTAAGATACTTGCAAAGTATGGAAACAATGCATACAAGGTGGAGCTTCCTGAAGACATTGGGTTGTCACCGGTTTTCAACATTGCAGATTTGATAACATATAAAGGACCAATTCAAGATGCTAGTCAGAACCTTCAAGAGGTAATACAAGATGTAAAAGATATGAAATTAACCCCTACTCCATCTATGACAGCTAAAAAGATACTAGACTCAAGGGTCTACAAGAAGACTAGGAGAAGAGACTATATGGAGCACCTTGTCAAATGGCATGGCAAAGAAGAATTTGATGCTACTTGGATCAGAGAAACAGAATTCAAGAGGTTGGGAATTGATCCAAACATGCTCAATCCAAGGATGGGTTAACCTTTCTTTTGTCTGGAGGAGTATGGTGTAGGAGCAAACCTAACTCAAAAACCCTAGCTCCTTATTTCTGGCATCTACTGACTCTAGCCAAGTCAGGAGAGTGTGTGTGGACCTTAGAAGGTCATTTTTTTTTCCCTAAGATGGATATGACTAGGTCAATCCATGTCTAGATAGGTTACTTAGTTGGTTTCTTTTAGTTGTGTGTTAGTGTGAGGTAGTTTGGAAGCCTCTGGAAATCCAACCAAGGCAACAAGAACCCTTGATAAACTGCTTAGTTAACATTGATGCCAAGTTAACACTAATGTCGAGTTAACACTAAAGTTGAGTTAACATTGTAGCTCAGTTAACACTGATTTTGAGTTAACACTATATCTGAGTTAACACTGAAGTTGATTTAACATTGATTCCGAGTTAACACTAATGTTGAGTTAACATTGATGTCGAGTTAACTCTGTAGCTCAGCAAACACTGATTGTGACTGGCGCTCGGTTTGCATTTTTTTTTCTCGGCAATATTCAGTTGTTATGGCCCATGAAAAGTGGATCTTGTCTTTTATGGATAGTATGGTTAGTGTAACAATTCCTGAAGAGATTCTTGTGAATGAGTGGACTTTTAGGGTTGTTTCCTATGAGAGGATGGTTACTAATAACATCAAAAAGCCTTCATTGTAGAGATCTAGAGAGTAGAGATTGAAGAAAAAAAGAGAAGCTACAGGAAATCACAGAGTTGTAGATTATTGTACTATTTATTTTTTTCCAGTAATGAGAAGTTGCAGATAGTGTGTTTAGTGGATATCAAACTTATTTGTTCATTTTGCATGCAAGTAGATTAGTTACTTTATTTTTTGTTTTATAAGTTTTTAGTTCTTCACCCATCCTGGGTTGTAAGCAATAATGGCCCCTCAAGATTCCTGAATCCATGGTGAGAGTCATGTGTTGGGATGGAACTCAAGAGGAGCCCTTGTACATAGTTTTATTTTTGTTTTCTATAGGAGAAGCAGTAGAAAAGAGTCTGGAGATCTTACCCTAGGTGAGCTTGGTAATAGTCTGACTAGTGAAGAGAATGAAAGCAATGTTCTGAGAACATTGATTGAGTGAGAAGAATTAATCTATTTGTGTAGGTTCAGCAAGAAGAAGATGAAAAGCATTTCGATGGGGACTAAGTCTTGAAGAGGAGGTGAAGTTGAGAGTGACTTACCTCAGTTTAGGGTTTTGAATACCCTAAGAGATCTAGGAAAAAAAGATCTCAGAATAGAGCCAAGCTGGTTCTATAGCAGCACCAAGACTTCCGTCTACATCACTCACTCTCTGATGCTAAATTTGAATATTTCAAATCATGCACCACTGCAAAGAAAATGTGGGACAAAATCAAGCTAGTACAAGGAGGACACAAGAATGTGCTAAGATATAAGGAAGAAATCCAAAGAGGAAGCTTTGATGACCTAAGAATGAAAGAAGGAGAAAACATCACTCAATACAGCTACAGAATCAAAGAGGTTGTTAATGCTATCTAAGGAGTAGGAGGTGTACTTAAAGAAGAAAAAGTGGTAAGTAAAATTCTAAGAACCTTACTACATGTTTATGCTATTAGAGTATCTACTATACAAGAAATGAGAGCAGAAGAAAATAACAATGTTACTCTAGACAGTTTAATTGCTAGACTTATTCCATTTGAGATGAATAACTTTGACAACAGTGTCTTACCAACTATTGAGTCTGCATTCAAATCTTCTCTAAAGATAATTAAATCAAGTCATAAACACACTATGAGAAGTGATAGTGAAAGTGATAGTGATGACCAAGAACTTGATGAGATTGAAGCACTAATGGCCATTCGTATGTTTTAATTGTAAAGAGATTGGACACTTTGCTGCTAGATTTCCTAACAAAAGAAAACAAGACAAAAACAATGACAGATCATATGAAAATAAGTTTGACAGAGTTGATGATAGAGATTTCCAAAGCAACTGACAATCTGATAGAAGATAAAACCAAGACTACAAGGACAAAGGAAAGAAGGCTTGTTACCTAGTGGAGAAAAAACCTGAAAATACTGACACCAAATCTGATGAAGATATTGAGGTGGTATTTGTTGCTATGAAGGATGATTCAGATGAAGAGGAAAGGTATGTTAAAACTGCACTCATATCTAAGGTTAGTAAAAATTATGTCTGGATTATTGATTGTGGTTGTACTCACCACATGATTTGAGATAAGGAAAATTTTGAAACTTTTGAATGCTATAATGGTGGATCAGTAAGATTGGATAATGACTCACCTTGTCCTGTTGAAGGTAAAGGAACCATAATGTTGAATAATCTGATTAGATGTGAAAATGCATATTGGGTGAAAGGACTTAAATATAATCTATTGAGTGTTTCACATCTGAATAACACAGGACACCAAGTTGCATTTGAGAACAAAAAGGAAAAGAACTTTAATGAATCAGGAAGGTTGATCAGAACTGGTGAACAAACAAAAGATAACCTATTCTATCTTGATGATATTAATACCACTTGTTTAATGGTTAAAAATGAAGACATATGGTTGTGTCTTAAAAGGTTATGTCATGTAAATTTTGACAACATGGTTAGGATAAGCAATAAAAGGAAAGTAAGAGGCTTACCGAGCATGTCAAAACCCGACCATGTCATGTGTAAGAATTGTCAAAATGGTAAAATGACAAAGTCTAGTTTCAAGAGAATAACCTACACATCTAATGCTATTCTAGAATTAGTCCATACTGACTTATGTGGACCAATGAGAACAGAGATCTACTATGGTGATAGATACTTCATTCTATTTGTAGATGATTATTCTAGAATGATGATAGCTATGTTCTTAAAAGAGAAATTAGAAGCATTCAAGATGTTTAATTGGTATAAAGCTATAGTGGAAAAACAAAGTGGAAAGGAACTAAAATGTCTAAGATTAGATAGAGGAGGAGAATTTATTTCTGATGAATTCACTAACTTTTCTAATGAGCATGGAATTCAAAGATAGGTTTCTGCACTGAGAACACCACAACAAAATGGGATTGCTGAAAGAAGGAACAGATCCATTGTTGATTGTGCCTGAACACTGATGATTAAGAAATGCATCACACAAAAAATCTAGAGAGAAGTTGTTAGTACAACTGTCTACACATTAAACCGAGTTCAATTGAAGAAAGACACCAATAAGACACCTTATGAGCTATGGTATGGATACACACCCAATGTAAATTACTTCAAAAATTTTGGAAGTCAATGTTATATTTTGAAATATGATAGAAATGGAAAGATTGACTCCAAAGGTGAAGAAGGAATATTTCTAGGGTATTCTACCAAAAGAAAGGCTTATAAATGTCTTAACAAATCCTCTAACAAAATCATTAAAGTGCAAATGTCAAAGTGGATGAATTTGCTGAGAAAAATGATGAGGAAAACATAAAGGAACTAGAAGAATACAATAGGTTTGTCTATAGTGAAGAACCTGACACTCTTCCTGAGCAATAGTGTATCACTCCCGAGCGACAGAATAATGCACTCGAGCATTAGGCTGTAAATACCAAAAATTAGGAAATTGCTCAAGATGATGCACCGAGTGATGGAGATCAAAATGAAGGTCAAGATGATGACCAGAATGATGAGAAAAGAGCTGAACCAATACTTTCCAAGTATATCATAAGACACCATCCACAGAACTAGATCATAGGAGACAAAAAGGCTGGATTGAGAACAAGAAGTAAGTCACTAAACACTAGATGTTTAATTTGTGATTTTGAGCCTAAATTTGTCAATACTGCTCTTGAAAATGAAGAATGGATTAGTGCTATGAATGAAGAGATAAAGCAGATTGAGAAGAACAGAACATGGACATTAGTACCTAGATCGGATGACAAGAATGTCATTGGTACCAAATGCATATTCAGAAACAAGCTAAATGAGAACAGAGAAGTCATAAGGAACAAATAAAGACTAGTATGCAAAAGGTATGCACAAGAAGAAGGTATTGACCATGAAGAACATTTTCACCCGTTGCTAGACTAGAAGAAGTTAGAATTATACTTCCTTATGCTACTTACAAAGGATTCAAGGTATACCAAATGGATGTCAAATCTACATTCCTAAATATAATACTAGAAGAAGAAGTATACATTGAACAAATAGAAGGTTTTTTTTATCCTAACAAGAGAAACATGGTTTGTAGACTACACAAAGCCTTGCATGGATTGAAACAAGCACTAAGAGCATAGTATGAAATAATTCACTCCTATCTCATAAGTATTGGATTTGTAAGAACAAGTGAAAATAGTAATTTGTATTTAAAAGAAGATACTAATGATAACATTCTGATTGCTGAAATATTTGTTGATGATATCATATTTGGAGGTAATGATATAATATGCAAATCATTTACTGCTGAAATGAGCAAAGAGTTTGAGATGTCAATGTTTGGGGAGATCAAGTTTTTCTTGGTCTACATATTCTTCAACAAGATGTAGGAATCTACATCACACAATCCAAATACATCAAGGAAGTTCACAATATATTCAAGATGGAGGACTCCAATTCAATTGGAACACCTATGGAAACCGAATGTAAGATGACAAAGGAAGACAAGTCAACCAAGGTAAATCGGACCCTATACAGATCTATGATTGGAAAACTCGTGTATGTTGTTCATACTAGACCAGATATAGCACATGCAGTTGGAATAGTTGTAAGATTCTTTTCTAATCCCAAGGAATCACACATGATTGCTATAAAAAGAATTCAAAGATATCTAAAGAATACTGAAGACTATGGATTATGGTATAAAAGAGAAGGAAAATTTGAGCTTCAATTCTATACAGATATTGATTGGGCTGGAAACATAGATGACAGAAAGAGCACAACAAGAGGAGCATTTTTTTATGGGTGATAGACTTGTCACATGGATAAGTAAGAAGCAAGGATGCATCTCTCAATCCACTGTAGAAGAAGAATATGTGGTGTTGTTGCAAATTTCTCTAACATTGCATGGATCAAACAAATACCTAGAAGGTATGAATATGAAAATTATTGAACCAGTAATTATCTATTATGATAATACAAGTGCAATAAACATTTCAAAGAATCCTGTCATGCATGCTAAGACTAAGAACATTGCTATCAAGTATAATTACTTAAGAGAAAGAGGTGATACTAGAATATATTCAATCAAAGGATCAATTAGCAAACATTCACAAAGTCATTGTCTAAAGATACATTTGAGTACCCGAGGAAGAGACTACGGGTTTGACCCTTGTCTACTAGTCACTAAGCTGACAATGAGGTTGCAACCTACACATAATCAGAAGATCATTCATGTTGATGAAAGCAAAGAGATGGATTGCAAAGATCTATCAGTAAACAAAAAGATACTTATCTACACCGAACACCAGAGTTATTGTATTGCTAATGGAGAGGAAATTCAAGGAATATATTATAGAAAAGAGATATAGTTTGGCATTGCTGTCAAAAGGAGAGATTATATCGATATGAAATATATATCAGAAGTATTCAAAGGGAAAGATGTACTTAATTAATATGGAGATAAATATATTGCTGTCAAAGAGAATAGAACTATCCATCAAAAAGAGGAATAGTCAAAGTGAGAGAAAACATCATTTAAAGATTCAAAGAAACATCCATCTAAGGGAGAGAATTGAAAAGTTAACACTGCATATCTATCCAGAAAGGGGAGAAGAGATTCTACAACAAAGGGAGAGACAGAATCAGAAGTTTCTACATCTATCTAGTAAAGGGAATAAGGAATGAAGGAAGTACTCTACAAGAATCAAATCTAAACTAGAAGAGCTTACCGAGAGTCATACATTCATATTGGTTATAGAAAAATAAGTTTGGTATAAATTGATAAACTATAAATGATATATTTCATAGTTTATTAGTAGTATGTAGTATTTTTCCATCAATTCCAAAGGGAGATATTTATGAACTATAAATGATTAAATGTTTGAAGATGACAAAGTTGATGATCATCGAGATGCAGAAAGTAAATGCAAGACATTAAATTAGTTAAAATGTATTGTATTGTCATTGATGTCAACTTGATGTGGTATGATTGATCATACACATATTATCACAACACTTAAAGATCTAAAGAGACAAAGTTTTTTTATCAGTAATCATGTACACCGAGTGAAAGTAAACCTTGAGGGATAGTGAAGTTCATAGTGTTACCTGATAGACAGTATTTCCTGAGAAAGTGACACCCAAGAAAACATTACCAAGCTAACTGCAGTTGTCATCGAACAAAACTAAAGTTGATTCCTGAGCTATCTACAGTAGTCATCGAGCACAACTAAAGTATTGACTAACGGGAACTGAAGTTAGGATATGAAAAAACAACTTAGCTGGCAAGAGATAAATATAGAGTTAACTATTTGATTACTTTGATTTCATAGATCAGTTAAAATCTAAAGATAAGAAGGAGATTTAAAGCATGTTTTATTCTAGAAAACAAAGAGATTTTTATGGATTAAAACTAAAGCAAGCATGGTGAGCTTTACGGATCAAGAAGTGATCAACAAAGAAAACAAGAAGGACAAGAACGATGAAATCATGTCTATATAAAGAGACAAGTAATTCATTATAAAAGGAGGAATGTTGAGGAGAATTCTGGTGGAGATAGAACTCTTCATACAGATTTGATCATACAAGCTGAAGAACAGATCTAAGAATTGTGTAGACACAGAGAAATAGAGAAGCAACAACATTCACCAAGTAGAAAGAAGTGGAGAAAAGGAACATAAGAGAAACATTTATCAGAATAAATATTATGAGCTTAAAATAGATCTGAACATCTGCAAGATTAAGTTTTATTTATGAACAGATCATATATTGTTTCATTTTAACCATTGATTCAAAAAATCTCTTAATAGAGTAGGATTTAACCATCCTTTATATATTGAGATACATCCCAAGGAGTATCAAAAGGTTTTCATGTTGACAGCATAGTGAATGCGAGGTCAAGAGATAAACCATTAGTGATAAATCTTCTAACAAGGTCGCACTTAACAGTGTGCTTGTAACCTTTAATAGGGTTGGCTCTTCACCGAGCTCACTTTAGAAGAGTGAAAATTTTGGGTTAGCGGTCCCAAGTGGTTTTTCCCCTAACATGGTTTCCACGTTAAAAATCCATGTGTCAAATGTGTATATGGTTCATTACTTTGATGTTTTTCTTTACAGATTACTAAAACAAGATTGATCAGTAAACACTAAGCTATTTACTATATTTTGGTAAAGGTTAAGATAAGATATACTACTGTTTGGTAAAGCTTAAGGAAAGGATAAAAAGTATAAACACCAGGCAGTATATACATGTTAAATTCACACAAGTCATACATCTTGTAGGACTAAAGATAACTAGAGGTTTTATATTTGTGGTATAAATTTTTGGGTTGAATATTGGATTAATTTTTAAGGCCATTGATTCACCCCCCCCCCCCTCTCAGTTATTCTAACAATCTCCATATCTCCATATATCTTCTTTACAAAGTCTTCATATATATATATATCACAACATCAAGTCGGCTCTCTTAAACATTATCACGTATTCGGATCTCAATACAAAATAAATAATGTAAGGAGAAAATACAAAGACAACACTCTTACATAACCAAAATATAGGTTATCCAAAATCATAATCCAACTTATCTTTCTAGGAGTCTTCAACATACTCCTTAAATCATCGCTACTATCCAACTGCTCTATTACGTTGTTATGTTGTCTTCACATGTCTTCAAATCTCTCTAACTCACTGTAACAATCACCAAAACTAAAATGATCTTAAGTGGAGGTCATACATAGTCCATAGTATCTTCCACTAAGCTCACAAGTCATAACTCATCGTACTCAATCTTCGATACCAAAACAATGTTGTCATACTCTGTATTTCTACTTCTATACTTAGTCATGTTGAAGATTGTATCTCCAAAAATGTACTCTGATCCAATTGATCAATATACTAGATATGTTTCCATAAATGAAAATCCATATGTGTCTTATATCATAAAAAAATCATCACTTTCCAACAAAACCTTACTCCAAGCAAGGAGGGGTATTTTTTTGTCAGATACATTGTCTTCCCACAGAAAAATCCCTCAAGATGGACTAAAGTTCCTCTATTGAGTGTTTAGATATGTTTAATACCAACATTAGATAAATATGAATGGCATTCAAGACTAATTTTATCATGATTAGATTTCCAGATAAGGTCAACCATTTATGTTTCCAAGAGACAATCCGCTGAGAAATTGAAGAAATAATCTTATCCTAGAAATGATGCTTTTCTGAGCCAAAGAAAAAAGGAACTCCAAGATGCTGGCAAGGAAACTCCCCCAAAGAGAAGCCCTAAAAATTAATAAGACATTTATGTACTAATGAAGTAACATTCAAAAAGAAACTTTTTGATTCGCTGAATAGATTAACTTTCTAGATGTCATGAAATACTCTTCAATGACTTGTTTGATAGCTCAAGCTTCCATAATGGAAGCTTCACCAAATAGAAGGGTATCATCTGCAAAAATATTATGCATATAGGGATCTTCCCCATCATTTAGAGAGATACCTTTCAATATATTCACCTGCCTAGCATGATATATTGATCTACTAAGACCCTTAGCCATTAAAACAAATGAGAATCAAGAACAAAGGAGAAGATATTCAATCCTGGATCCATTTTACCCAATTTTTGTGCAAACCAAGTTTGGTAAGAATCAACAAAAGGAAGTCCTATTCAACCCGATCTTATGATTTCATCATATATAGTTTAAGTACCATAGTAGATTTATTATCCAGCCAGATGGAATGCAAAATTTCATGGGCCAAGATGACACCGTCCAAAGTTTCTCTACCAGGGACAAAGCCCCCTTGTTCATAAGATATAATTTTAGGAATAATTTTGGCTAACCAAACAATAATAGCTTTAGTGAAAATTTTATATAGAGAATTACAAAGCAAAATAGGATGAAATTTTGCAAACTTTTTAGGGTTATCTTTCTTCGTGATAAGAGAAATCCAAGTATGATTAAGCTCTTTTAACATAGTCTTATGGATTTTGGCCTCTTCTAACGCAAGTAATAAATAATTACCCATAAAGTCCCAACTTTTTTGGAAGAAAAGCATGGTAAGGCCATCTAGTCCTGGGGCTTTATCTGTAGCCATGGAGAAAACAATATCCCTAAGCTCATTCAAATTAAACGGAGCCATTAGAATAGAATTGTCTTCCTCAGAGACACAATTAGAGATGGTTTCTAGAAGGGAAGGAGAAGGGTGAACCTGCTGCTTAGTTAAAAAATTTGAGAAAATAGAAAAACCTTCAGTAGCTATATCATTATCATCTTCTAGTTATCCATTACAGGAGTCAATTTGAATAATTTTTTTTCTAAGATGCCTTAACTAAGTTGAGGCATGAAAAAAATATTTTTCTATCACCATTTGTAAGCCAAGTTTCCTAATATTTCTACTTCCAATAAATATCTTCTCGAAGAATCACTTCCTCTAAGGCACTTCTAAGTTCTTTCTCCTGAGAAAAGGACTGACCATCCATCCCATTTTGAAGAACAAAATCATTGATCATTGATAATTTTGATTGTAATCTTTTTTTTCTCATGGAAGATATTCTTGAAGGAATTAATGTTCCAATCTTTAATTTTGAGTTTGAGTAGCTATAATTTCTTAACCAACCTAAATAGTTTGGTTCCCTTCATATAAGGAGAATTATGCCACCAATATTTTAGTAATGGGATGAAATTCTGGTCTCAGAACCACATTGGTTCAATCTTAAAAGTTCCTTTCCAGTGGGAAGAGGAATATGACAATTGAAGCAAAATCAGGAAGTGGTCCGTGTGTGTCAATATTGTACCTAAAAAGATGCAAAAAAACACTTAAATATGTCATTATATAAATTGTTAGCATCATCAAATTCAATTTCAAAGCATAAGAAAACCAAAGAAACCAACATATTGCTTCTTATTTAGAAAGAGTATGATCTAAATTATTGTAAAGATATAAAAATATATGTGAAGAGGAAAATTTAAAGGATAAAATATATGATGATGATGATGTGATGAGATGATGGTATTGAGGGGAAGATAATATTCTCTTCCTAGCCCCAAATTTCACAAAGGAAAGATCCACTTTGATCAACCATAAGATAATGGTTAATGCATAAATACATCAATCGATTGGAAATGAGAAGAAAGAAGAAATTCTAACAATCCTAAATAATGGATGAAGAGTATAATATATTTGATTGAAACCTTAATTGAAATTAATTAAAGACAAGTACTAACCTCAAAACATAGTAGATCTGGAAAAGCCTATTTTTTGATGTCTGTGTTGAGTTTCAGGAAATTTTACAACCGGATCTGGAATAGAAATGTGAATACGGACAAAACCCATAAATATTTTCCTTTTTTGAGTCAGGTTGACCTGGACCTCTTTGTGAGTGCACAATCATACCCCAAAATGTTGACCTCGACCTGTACTTCTTTGACGAAAATTTTGTTTGCAGATCCTGAAAGTTGGCTAAAAAGGGTATCCAAATATGCTCTTAGATTTGTTGTCCTTTACCTGTACCTACAAGAAAAATGGTTTTATTTGATGGGGGAGAGGGGTTTGCCTTGGTCAAACCCCAGTTTTGGAATTAACCTTAAAGTATAATTGAAATTACATAAATAAACAAAGTAAATAAACAAATTCACCTTGCTTGTATAGAAACTCTTGTGGAGGATTCAAATCCTTGGATCCACAAGTACACATGCACCAAATGAATGTAGAATGTAGAATTTAGGATGTAGGATGTAGGATGTCTCAAATCAATTTCTTGTAGATCTTCAACACCAATCTTGAATGGATCTTGGAATAGGAAGAGGATTGCATGGATGTGGATGGAGAAATCTTCAACAAGAGGGCTCCATAGAGCTTGAATCCTTCAATGGCTACCAATGGCTCTCCTTGATGAATTGAATGCTTGATTGTGCTTGAATGCTTCAATTGATCATGCATAGAATTTGGATGAATGAACTTTCTTATTGTGTCTTAGCTTACTTGTGATTTCAACTCTTAGAGAAAATGAGAGGAGAAAGCTTCCTTATATACAAATCTAGGGCACAATCTTCTAGAGAGGCCTAAATAGGAGAATTAAATTAAAATTAGAACAATATCCCTATAAGTGGACCTATAGTAAATATAATTTCAAGATTCATTTCCTCGAAGGCCAAAAGAGGCGACCTAGAAGTGGGAATTAAATCTTTCTGAAGCCCGACATCCGAAAACCCTGGAAACTTGAGAATTGGACCCTGGGTCAGGGTCGAGGTCAACTCTGACCTAGGTTAGGGTTAAGGTCAACCTTGACCTAGGTCAGGGTTGAGGTTAACCTTGACCTAGAAGGTCAACCTTGACCCTAAGGTCAATAAACTCATATTTGCAGATCAGGGTGCTAGAAATAGGTCGGAGAGAAGTGGAAAAGGAGGCAGAATAGGGGGAAAATATATATCCAAGTCAAAGACCCATTCAAGGTGCTTGAGATGACCCCAAACCACTTACTCAAAGGGATAAACCAGTCCAAAATGGAAGTGCTTCCATTTTCCGACTATAAATTTAGCCCCCACTACAGAAAGAGTATGGACTCGATGCAAACTCTTGGTAAAGGAGATCATAAAGAAAAGATAATCTTATTGAAATCAGAAGGGACAAAGGAATCCTCAAGCCCCCGGGGACTTAAGTCTTTATCAAAACTAAGATCATGATAAGAGATACATCACCAGTTAAAAATAAAATGAGAGAGGGTGTGATTACCTCACCCAATGAGAACCTATGTGTCATTGTGAATCACACAAGGAAAAAGTCTTACTAGAAAGATGGAGGTTAACCACCTAGTGAATGTGGCTACTCACTAGTCAACCCATGAAATTTTTACCCTTAGGAATATTCTACTCCAAAAGAGAAAATTCAAAACATAGAAAGATCCAGTCTTAAGAACACCTTCCATCCTTAAGGGATCAAAACATTGTAAATTGAAACTAGAGGGATCAAGAGATCCTATAAGGAAAAATTCATGCTTTAATGACTAGTCTCTAATCCATAAAGGGAGAAAAAATTTTAAGTTTTGAAAATATTTTGAAAGTGTGTGTGTGCAAAAAGGTGAGTAGAGCATATGCCCCCACACTAAAGTCATTTCTAACACTTTAACAAGAGAAATGACTTTAATGGAAACATAAACAACTCCACTGATTACGTTTTGACTACGAGATTCCCCAAGCGAAGAAAAATAAAGGGAAATACCACATAAACATATAGAGAACATAGAAGGGATCTATCTACCATGGGGTCAGTATTATCATAAGATAATATGTATATATAGATATGATATTATTGCAAATGAATTGACACCATTCCCCAAAGAAAGTAGAACTACAATAACAATGGAGGAAAGAAAATGCAAGAGTTATGAAGAAGAGTCTTTTTGGACCACAACATGGAGACCAAAAAGAATCAGTGCTACCATGTCACAAATCCAAGCGGACTATACAAGAAAAATATTACAAACAATAGCACAAGTACAACATAACATGAAAACAAATATATAGAAGAGTAGATATACATATAGAGGAATTTGTACAATGGGTTTGATTCCTTTATCAACTTGCACCAACAAAGTAACAAGGGTCGTATAAAAGAATCTAACAAACATTTAGCAAATACATTACGGGAGAAGCACAATACAACAAGCAAACACATAAAAGGCTACCATGAAGGAAAAGACAATCAAGCGCATCGCCTACTCTCCCTATCTTGGTTCATATCATTTAGGGAAGGTGGGAAACTCACAAGAGGGACTATATCCAACATAGTAGGAATAATAGCCAGTTCCAAACAAGGATCCTCTTGAGAATCGTGATGTTCAATACTAGATGTAATTATCAGTTGTGTGGAAAGAATATGAGGCAAATTAGTATTAAGATCAATAGTCTCATATTCATCATTAGCATCAATATGATCATCAAGAGTATCTTCTTCATCAAGGTTAATTGAAATAGAATCTAAGATGCAAATATAATCATCATAATCATTCATCTTAACATCATTATAAACATTAACTTCCTCCAACACATTAGGCATAGGCTGGTCAAAAGAAGGTAAAGAATTTCAAAGAACAGAGGCACAGGCCCTAGCATTATCCCAATGCTTCTTACGATGTTCATTGGCAGATTTGTTTTTGATTACGGTAAAAATAGGTTTTGAAGGGACCCTGAAACCCTTTAACAAAGTAGAGAATAGAAAGACATTAAAGCCCAGAGAACAACAGGCTGCCCCAAGGAAGGAAGCAGGCTACAAAGGGACAAATCCCAGATTTAACAATAGGAAGAAGCAAAAAAAAAAAAAAAAAAGATGCTGGAAGGAAAACAGAGAGAAGAGCCGCCGGCACCAAGATCAAGACAGAGTCTTCAGGAAACTCTCAGAATCCTCCAGCTGAGTCTTCATAGTCTTCACATTGTCTCTCAACTTCTGGACATCTGGATCCTCAACCTTCTACTTCTTAGACCTAGTGTGAGTGCCAGGTCCCTTCTGTTGGGAAGGATCAGAATGTTCAATGGTGTCTTTGTTTCCTTCCAGCCAATTGCTCAAAGACATCAAATTCTCCATAGTAGACCTCATACCTATGTTCACCAATGTAAGTAGATGTTTTAGCATTTCCTCATTCCCACTTATTTTCTTCTGGATAGGTATCATGGCTATCTCGACAGCTTTTTTAATTTTTTCATCAATTTCAGAGTCGTAATCATGTACAGGGACATTGACATTTTGAGGAAAGTCCTTTCTGAGAATAGTCATAGTTTCCTCAATCATAGAGCTCTTATTTTCTACCTTGATACATCTATTCTTAAGTTCAACCAGATCACTCTGCACCCACTTATCCAAATTGTAGCTATAGATAGATTTATTTTTTGCAATCTCAAGGGGAGACATAATAACGGTCCTTCTGACCTGTGAATCCATCCTTCTGATATCTCTTTGGAGAGACTGAGGTTTTCTACCCTGAAGGATTTTCTCACTATATTCTTCCATATTCTCCTTCTCAGAGCTAGGAGAATCATGGGACTCCAAGTTTTCCTCTTCCAGAACCTTAAAACTATTGTCCCCCGAGTTATCAGCATTACTATCCATAAGATTAATATCAGTTTCT
>MU227479.1:100424-123254 GCA_018584345.1 Thuja plicata | reverse complement strand
CACAATCCTCTTCACATGCTCGAACTGGCCATAGATAAAAATAATAATAGCTGCATGCATTAAAGTTTGTGCTTTCATAATTAGAGTAAAAATCCCAATCTTGGATATGTACTTCACATTGTTTTGGCCGTCATTCCAAATCCCCCCAATCTGAGATGAATTAATTAGTATCATTAAAAACCCTTTTAATGATTCCTTCTTTTTGCCTGATTTTATCATAATTGATAATTGATTTAACCACATCATTACTCATAGGTATGCCTTTCCATTTTTGAATCCCATCACTTTTGGCTCCAATATTGGCAAGACAATCAGCAACCTGATTAGTCTCCCAATAATTATGAGATATATGGAACACTTCAAAGGTTTTTACTATAGATTTAATTTTGAGGATAATATGCTCTATATTCTAGGAGAAGGGGTTGATATCTTTAATATTATTTATAATATTTAAAGAATCACCTTCGAGATAGACTCTTTTGAATCCCATTTCTTCCACCAGCAGGATAGTGTTGAGGGTCGCCAAGGCCTCAGCTCTATGATTAGACTGAAAACCCAAGGGGATAGATATAGCACCTAGATAGTTACCAAAACTATCTCTGATGATACCCCCACCCCCAGAGATACCCGGGTTGCCTTTAGAGGCACCATCAAAATTGGCTTTGACCCAGCCAATTGGAGGTGCAGTCCAGACAGATAATTCTCTTTGGGAACAATCTTGATTTTTGAGGAGAGGAAAGTTCCAAGTAGACCAATTGACATCCAGGATGAGAGATTTGCTATTGCTATTATTTATAGCAGAACTGAAATTTTCCTTTATAGATCTAGACATTATGTTGAAGATAATTTCAGGTTTAGAACTTTTCTCTCTGAAGATTCTGTTATTTCTTTCCTTCCATATACTCTAGCAAAGATGAGGCGGAATAAGATTCCAAAAGTTTCTAGCCATATCATTGTCAAAAGGGCATCTCCATTGAGTAACAAAGTCCTGCCAAGAGTTAGGAAAGAACCAAGCCAAATTCCAATTTTGAAAAACCAATGACCAAACTTTCCGGGTAAAACTACAATGGATCATGAGATGATCACAGGATTCAGCTTGATCAAAGCAAAGACTGCATCTATTAACATGAGAGAAGCCTCTTTTTACCAAATTATCGATAGTTAGGGGCTTATTCTAGATAAGAATCCAAAAGAAAAAGTTAATCTTTGGAGTAAGGATTTTATACCAGATAGTATCACATTGAGGCTTATCTTCCTTGGAGAACAAGAAGGAGCAGGCAGAGGCCATCGTGAATTCACCATGAGGAGATAGGTTCCACACAATCTTATCTGGAAAGTTATTTTCACTGAACCAGGACTGCAATTCTATCATAAGGGGTGATAAACTGCTATCGATGCTGGAGAGATCCTTCCAAGAATTGTTATTCCTATAGTCAGAAACTTTATATCCAATAGTATTTTTGGCTTGGGTAATAAAGTCCTTCCAATCTTGTCTTTCTGACAAGGGATGTTCATAGATCCAAGGATCATCCCAGAATTCAATGGTAGACCCATCTCCCAATTTCCATCTTATTCCTTTCTCAAGAGGTCAATGGAAGAACATAAACTGTTCCAGATGTAAGATCCATTAACTCTAGCTTCATTGTTTAGGAGATCCTTCAAGCTGTTAGAGTTGATGAGATATTTGTTTTTAATTATACTATTCCATTGTTTAGACTCACCAAATATTCTCCACACCTACTTAGCCAGAAGAGCCTTATTGATAAGCTTAATAGGTCTTATCCCCAGACCCCCTTTATTTTTAGGCTTACAAACTTTTTCCCAGGCAATCAGACTGATCCTTTTTTAATCTTCAACACCAGACCATAAGAAGTTTTTTTGGATAGTTTCAAGTACCATTGCATACTTATGGAGGATCTTAAAGAGGCTTAAAACATACACAGGCAAATTTTGTAATGTCGATTTCAAATGCTGAAGTTTACCTAAACTGCTAAGGAGAGCACCTTTCCAGCCTACCAACTTCCTATTGAATCTATCAACAATTTGGTTCTAGAATCTATTCGAAGCTATTGGCAAATTTGTTACTTTTTGTCTTGTTTGAGATACGTTGAGAACTGGGGGGAATAACAATCGGTTCCTTCACATGTTCTATGGGAGGATTAGTAGGACTCTCAGTAGGCTGAAAATTGATACTAGGAGCTTGATTAACAGAACTAGAAGTAATGGATAAAGGAGGTATGGAAGACGTAGGCAAGAGACCATGGTTAAGATCCATGTGAGGCATGCTTAATTCAAGAATCTTGTGATGTTTATAGGCTTGATATGAAAAAAAAGGTTATCAAGTCGAGAAGGAAATGAATTAGGTAATGAAGGCCAAAAGAAGTCAAGGGTAGCACAATCCCTAGGCCTAGAAGGTTGAAATAAACTATGATTAATCATTTTCACCTTTTCATCATGAATGAACTTAATACACCTATGGGTAGGAGAAGAAACGGAATGCATGGCAGTCAACAAAGGAAAACCAAGCTTAACTTGAAATTGATCAGAAGTAGGGACAACAATGAAGGTAGTGCCCACAACTTTACCACAAAATTCAATAGGTAATTTAATAGAACCAAATGATGGATAGAGAAAACCATTGCAAGTTTGGATCCACACATCATATGTATCATAATAATCATGTTGTAAGTTCTTTACAAAAAGGTTTTCTTCAGTGATGACATTGACTAAGGAAGTAGGATCAACAAGAAAATCACATGTAGGTACCTTAGCAATCCTAGCATAAATGTAGAGGGGACCATTAGGAGCTTTAATAGTCTCATAATCATCAAAGGTGATCGAGAGTTCCCTAGTTCTTTTATCCTTAGTTTATTTTAAAGGTTTAGATCGAGGTTTCGATTTAGGTTGAGGTGGAACTTGAAGTTGAGGTTGAAATAGAGTAACTTGAATAGGAGGTTGAGATAGAGGTAGGGGTGGAGAGATAGGTTGAGACAAAACAACATGCTCCACATGGTTAACAATATGATTGAGATCATCCATCTTTGAATCATAAACAATGTCCACAGAAGATGGCTGAACAATGGTATTAGTATCATGTGTAGGTAGAGGATTCATATAGATTCGAAGGTTTTGATTAGGAGGAGAGACAGATTTAATCCCACTACCATAAAAATTATCAACAGATAAATAATTAGAATCAATTAAGTCTTGAACCTTATATTTTAGAGAATAACACTTCTCAGTACCATGGCCATTTTGATGATGGTATTGACAAAAGGTTTTGGGATCAAAGGATTTTGATGCCATCATAGTAGGAAGAAGAGGTCGAATAGGAAGAAAAGTAATCATATTAGAAGTCAACAATTTACTCATATTAGAATGTAAAGATTCAAAAAGAGGAGTGAACGTACAATTTAAATGAAAAATAGTGGATGCAGAAGTGGCATTGTGGGATGCAACAACAACTTGATCAGCAATTGCATTTGCTTTTTTATTTATTTTTACATAGTTGTTAGGCTTCTAAAACTTGTTGGAAATAGGAGCAGCATCACTCTTATCAACTGGAACATGATCCATTGGAGTGTTGCTCTCAAATTGACTCACTTCTAATTGATAATGATGAAGCGCTACACAAAGTTGTTGAAAAGAGGTAAATTCAGTAAGCAGAATCTTATCTCTAATATCCTTTTGCAAATTTGAAACAAACATATGCTAAATATCAATATCAGAAACATGATAAGAAATTTGAGCATACAAATGCTTAAATCTACCAATAAATTTAGTCAATTTTTCTTTAGTATTATGTTTACAATGCATCAAATCAGTTAAGGACACTTGTAGACCAATGTTATTTTGGAACTGTTGATTAAAGGTATTGGAAAGTTTTGGAAAAGAATCAATAGAATAAGGAAGCAAGGAACAATACCATTGCAAGGCCTTATCACGAAAGGTTCTAGCTAACAACTTGGCTAAAATCCTATGGTCATGAGCATAATCACTACAAAGGATTTGAAATGTTTTAACATGAGTGACAAGATCTCCCTTACCATTTTAATTCTCAAGATGAGGCATATCAACTTGCTGAGGGACAAGAGCATGAATAATGTCTAGGGATAAGGAATACCCATGTCACATGTAGGAGTACTAAACTTGGATTGATTTAAGGATGAAATTTATTGTTGTAAAGAGGACACAGTTTGAGACAAACTAAAGATGGTGAAATCATTAGAAGAAATAGGAGGCATACAAACATTAGGAACACTAGGAAAAGTGTAGGAAGCAACATGAATAGAAGACACAACTAGTGGAACACTTGGAACCACAGTTGGAAGAGGATTGGAATAAGTAAAAGGAACACTATGGTAAGAAGGTTGTGAGGTAGGTAAAGACACTAGTGGAAAACTCACAGGAAGAGATGGAAGTGGAAGATTTGAAGCTAGATTATTAGAAAATGTAAGATATGTAGTCTCTAAAGGAGGAGTATAAGTAGGATTACTAGGTAAAGGAATAGAAGAAGGTTCCACACTAGTGACAAGAGGAGTAAATCCTAAATCTTGAGCTTCTTAAACTAAAGGTTTAACATTTAAATGCACTATATGAGTAATACCACACAAGAGATTAACACATTGATCACTATCACAAAGGACTTTCTTAAGAGCCTCTATAGCTTGAATAGAATCTTGATTATGGTTTTCTTAAATAAGCCAATTTCCCATTTTATTAAGTTCAGTTGATAGTTTTTGGACTTGTTCAAGAGGAACTCTTAAAGCATCATCCTCATCATGAGATGAGTGAGAAGAGTTATTCTTCATAGAAGGATTGGAATCATGAGTGATCAAATTATCATTCAGGATCCTAAGGAAAAGAGAGGAAGACTCAGGATCGAAGGAACCCATAATTCTGTGACTTCTTCTAACCGGGATATTATAGGTAGGACTAGAGGTAGTAAAGATCATACACTTATGCAATGTAAATGAACTAAACTAAGAAAATGTAAATGCAAGAACATAAAAGAAGGCTAATCTAATATGCATGCAAGATCTAACATGAAATGTAAATCTAACACCAAAAAAGAAAGAGTTGTCTATCGCGGGTTCACCAAAATGTAAAGATATAAAAATATATGTAAAGAGGAAAATGTAAAGGACAAAATATATTATAATGATGATGTGATGAATGATGGTATTTAGGGGAAGGTAATATTCTCTTCCTAGGCCCAAATTTCACAAAGGAAAGATCCACTTTGATCAACCATAAGAAAATGATTAATGCATCAGTCGATCAAAAATGAGAAGAAAGAAGAAAGCCTTACAATTCTGAATAATGGATAAAGAGTATATAATAGATTTGATTGAAACCTTAATTGAAATTAATTGAAGACAAGTACTAACCTCAAAATATAGCAGATTTGGAAAATCCTATTTTTTGATGTCTATGTTGAGTTTCAGGAAATTATGCAACTGGATCTGGAACAAAAATGCAGAGATGGACAAAACCAATAAATATTTTTCTTTTTTGAGTCAGGCTGACCTTGACATATTTTTAGGGGCATAATCATACCCCAAAATGTCAACCTTGACCTGCACTACTCCAACAGAAATTTTGTTCACGAATCACAAAAGTTAGCCGAAAAGGGTATCCAAATCTGCTCTTAGATTCACTTTCTTGTACCTATACCTACAAGAAAAATAGTTTTTCTTGTTTGGGGCGGGGGGTTTCCTTGGCCAAACCCTGGTTTTAGAATTAACCTTAAGGGCCCATTTGGGTACTGGAATACCATATCCTGGATATGGTCAATTCAGGAAGATGTTGCATATTCAGGAAGATGCTTATCCTCAAAATGAAATCAGGAATATGGTCTTACCCGTTTGGTTCACTCGGAAGATGAATGGGAAGATGCATAAGGAATTTTAATTCTTTATTTTTTAATTTCTTTGAATATGGTGTGTATACATGTGTGTATATATACACACATGCATACATGTGTATATATACATACATACATGGGTGTATATACACATGTATATATACATGTATACATATATACACACATGTGTATATGTGTATACATGTGTGTATATACACACATGTATACACATATACACACATATACACACATTTCTGTACATATACACACATACATGTGTGTGTGTATACACACATGTGTGTATATACACATACAAGTGTGTATCCATGTATACACATATACACACATGTGTATACATATATACACACATTTATGTATATATACACACATATATGTGTGTATATATACACACATATACACACCAAACATATACACATACAAGTGTGTATCTATGTATACACATATACACACATGTGTATATATATACACACATACAAACATTTGTGTATATATACACACATATACATATGTGTGTATATACACACACCATACATGTGTGTATATATATAGACATATACACACATGTGTATATACACACATATATGCACATACATGTATGTATATATACACATGTGTATATTTACACACATGTGTATATATACACATGTATATATACACACATGCATATATACACATGTGTGTATATACACACATGTATATATATACATCCTTATAGCAATATAATATACATCTTTATGGTCACGGATCCCACAAAATATTAAATTTGGTTTTCTAAAAATTGGAATTCCCATTCCACTTATTTTGAAATTCCAATTCCACCTATTTAGGTGGAAGATGATATTCCCATTTTGGGGGCAAAATGAGAATTTTGGAATTCCAATTCCATTTTTTTCCAAGGACCCAAACATGGAATTTGGCATTATCCAGAATTAGGTAATGCCAATTCCTGCCATATTCCAGGAAACAAACGGGCCCTAAAGTATAATTGAAATTGCATAAATAAACAAATTAAAGAAATGAATTCACCTTGCTTGTATAGAAAACCTTATGGAGGATTCGAATCCTTGGATCCACAAGTATGTATGCACAAAATGAATGTAGAATGTAGGATGTCTCAAATCAATTGCTTGTAGATCTTCAACACCAATCTTTAATGGATCTTGGAATAGGAAGAGGCTTGCATGGATCTGGATGGAGAAATATTCAACAAGAGGGCTCCATAGAGCTTGAATCCTTCAATGGATACCAGTGGATATCCTTGATGAATTGAATGCTTGAATGTGCTTGAATGATTTAATAGATCATGCATAGAATTTGGATGAATGAACTTTCTTCTTGCGTCTTAGCTTACTTGTGATTTCAACTCTTAGAGAAAATGAGAAGAGAAAGATTCCTTATATACAAATCTAGGGCACAATATTATAGAGAGCCCTACATAGGAGAATTAAATTCCAATTAGACCTATATCCCTAGAAGTGGAAATATATTAAATATAATTTCAAGATTCGTTGCCTCGAAGACTGAAACAGCCGACCCAGAAATGGGAATTAAATCTTTCCAAAGCCCAACATCTGGAAACCCTAGAAAATTGAGAATTGGACCCTAGGTCAAGGTCAAGGTCAACCTTGACCTAGGTCAGGGTCGAGGTTGACCTTGAACCAGAAGGTTGACCTTGACCCTGAGGTTAAGAAACTCATATTTGTAGATCACGGTGCCAAAAATAGGTAGAAGAGAAGTGGAAAAGGGGGTAGAATAGGGGGAAAATCTAGATCCAAGTTAGAGACCCATTCAAGGCACTTAAAATGACCCCAAAACACCTACTCAGAGGGCTAAACCATTCCAAAATGGAACTACTTCCATTTTCTAACTATAAAATTATAAATTTACTCAGATTATGCATTACATCAGTGACACACTCAATCCTAAAATGGAAGATTCAAATGTAAAATGAATCTAGTTAGTATGCAATTCAAGATAAAAACATAATTCATTGATTTATTTAAGAACAATTGAAAATGTTCTCTAATTATATATGAAATCAAATTGGCAGCATAATATTGAATTAAGACTTCTAAAAATTGGGACCCTTTGAGCTAAAAATTTAGTCCTTTTATGGAGAAGAATGAGAAATGGAGGGTTGAGATCAATCCATGAGGAGAGGTGAGGATTGAAACCTAGTTGATCCACATGAGTGATCCATGTGAGTGAACTCTCATTGGTCCATAGATTGACTTTCCATGTGCAAGTGGTGAGTTGTTATTTGAGAGTATTTAAAAATTCCCTTTTAATTAATTACTTTAGCCAAGGATTTTAATGGGAATGATTTGATTAAATAGGATAATTTAATTAATGTGAGGTAGTGATAAATAAAATCACTTTAATTTGAGAGATTAATTTGATTTTTATGATTTATGCCAATAATCGAACAATTGGATTGACATAATTGAGGGTATGATCACATTTAGGGAAAAAAGGGTCCCTGGTTAGAGTAGACCAATTTAGGGTGGTTACATTTTCCCCTCTTTTAATTGATGTGTGATCAATGCATTGATTCAAAGAATGTTTGATGTTGACTTCAAAAAGTTTTGAGAATTTTGAACTTGATTGTACAAAATTTAGCTGATGATACTAGTCTCGAACTCGATTGAACTAAGACTGATAGTATTGACTTTGGACTAGATCGAATGAAGGTAAATTGAAATTAGATCTAGAGATGCAAATTATAAACTTGATTGAATGAAAATTGATAATACTGACTCCAAAATTGATCAAATGAAGATCAATAAGAAGCTTACTGAGGGCTTAGAGATGTCAATTCTAAACTTGATAGAACTAGAATTGATAATACTGACTCCAAACTTGATCGAAAAAAGATCAGTATGAAGTTGTTGAGAGCTAGATAAAGATCTAAGAGATTGTAGGCATGGATATCTATCGTGTTTTTCGCTAAATCCTTTGATCCAACAGTCCCAACTTGATCAAAGGAAAATTTCATGCCCTTAGTCTTTTGATGATGAAGTCAGTTTTTCTTTTGAGCAAGAAATTTATTGATTTAAGTGTGATCATGCCCACTCAAGAAATAAATCGAATGAAATAGAAATTAATTCCCACTTTAAACATTGAATATCAATAATATATCGATGGAAAACTCGATTGGATCAATAAGAACCAATAAGAATATGCGTTGGAGCAAAAATGTGTTAAGAGAAAACACAATTTTACCAAATTGACTACTTTGAAACGTATTTTTGATCAATATAAATTGATGTTTGACCAATATTTTAGATATGTGATGTGAAACTTGTTGATAAAGAACCTTGAAAACCATTGCGTAAAGTTTGTGAATGATTTTTTGCGTGTATAGATCACTTCTGCATTTTTTGGAAACCATCACAAAATGTTTACTATGTTGAGATTAATGTTGTCTGCATGTTTGATTTTGTTCTTAATAGATTAGAGAAGAAACAAATGGAATATTGATAGTCCATTTAGGGTTGTGAATATCTATGCTCTTTACTTTTCACTAATATATAGATGTGTTAAATAATTCTATGTGAATATGCATATGTATCTTTTTGAAATTTTCTTTATGCAAATATATGTATGGATGCACTTAGGATGTAGAAATCCAACACTTGAATGATTTAGGTTTTTTTTGTTTTTTACTTTTCTGATTATGAATGCAAAATGGATGCATAATGATTATGCTATGAATATGCAATGACAAAAATATATCAGTAAATAGATTAAGTAGTCAGACTTGGATTTGAATGAAACTAGAAGTCATTTTGAGCTCAAGTACTTATGCTACCAAATCAACCATGAAAATTTAAATGCAACTAAATGCAAACCTCTAGGACTTCACTGTACTCCTACAATAGAAGAACATCTTTTAGCTGCTAAAATGATAGTTCAAAGTCATCTGTCCATTCCAACTCCACTTCATTCTTCAACAGGGTGTACAATGGGGCTACAAGTTGGCTGAAGTCTTTGATGAATCTCCTATAGTAACTAGCGTGTCTAAGGAAACTCCTAACATCCTTATGTTTTACTAGATTTGGAAGTGTACTGATGACCTCAATCTTTGTAGGATCAACTTGAATGCTAAAGGATGAAAGGTAATGTCCTAAAATAACTCCCTCTTCCATCATCATGTAGCACTTCTCACTGTTAAGGGAGAGGTTATACTCCTGACATATTTTGAGAACTTTCTCCAAGTTAGCATGCACCTCCTCAAATGTGGTTCCATATCCAGTGAATTCATCCATATATATTTCCACACAGTTAGTAGAGATGTCAGAGAAAATACTGATTACCGCCCACTGAAAAGTAGCAGGTGGATTGCACAATCCAAATGGCAAGACCGAATAAGCAAATGTTCCCCAAGGATAGGTGAATGGTGTTTTATCCTGATCTTTTACTGATATATGGATTTGAATATATCCACTAAAACCATCTAGAAATTAGAAATACTTTTTATCAATGAGGTTGTCAAGTACTTGGTAAATGAAAGGTAATGGAAAGTGATTCTATTTAGTGGCTTTGTTAAGCTCCTTATAGTCCACACAAACTCTCCATTTCCCCCTTTCTTTGGAACAATCACTATAGGAGAAACTCACTGGCTATCAGAAATAGGATATATAAAACAAGCACTAAAGATTTTTTGTAATTTAGTCTTCACTATATCTCTCAGAGCAGGGTTAATTCTTCTCTAGGCTTGTCTAATGTTATGGACTCAGGACTTATGTAAACCTTATGGGTACAAATATTATGGTCTAACCCCTTCATATTGGTATAGTTCCATGCAAAGGCTTTCTGACTTTCTTTCAAAAGTTGGACAAGACTGGTCATCTGAGATGTTGTGAGGTTCTTATTTACATTCAACTATTTTCCTAAGGCAATTTCTACATTTTTTACTCTATCCAGCATCATATTTTCTACAAATGAGGGTGACTTTATCTCATGTGGTAACAAGGTATGAAGGTAATCATATGCTACAGGAAGCTTAGGTGAGGTTTTCTTGGGTAGTATGGTTTGGAGGGAATAGTTAGGGACATGACAAGATGATGTGTCAGAGCCATACTGATTGCTGAGAATTGCCACTAGTATGTCATCTTCCTCTTGTGAGACCATAAATGGATTTCTTCCAATAACCATGAGTTGTTGCAATGAATTTTCTTCAAGGGTAGCATCACCTAGATTTGGCCAGATAACTTGGTCAAGTTCAACTTGGGGTTTGGCAGGAGAATATAGAGTTAGTTTATTGGTATTTATCCCATCAAATATTGTCATTTTTCCTAAGTGACATGCAATGCAAGCATCTATTGTGGCCAGCCAAGGTCTTCATAAGATTAATGGATTAATGGACATGATTATGAAATCTGAGGGGTAATCCAAGGAATCAAGCATTACAATGATATCTTCTACCATACCATCTCACTTAACAGTGGAATTATCAGCTAACTTGAGTATTATAGGTGTTTCCCTTAAACCAATGTTTCTAAGTCTCAAAAAAACTTCCCTAGTCATTACATTGATGGATGCTCCTAATTCAATCAAGACATTCTTTATTTGTATACCATTGATATGAATGGTAACCACTCGACTTCCTAGATTAGAGTATTTAGGCATTAAAAACTTATTTAACATGAGATCATAAAGTTGCCCAAGGACATGGACAGTATCACGGTCTTTCTTCTTTCTACTAGGTTTATTGATATAGGCTTCCTTGATTGCCTTATTATAAATTGGAACTTATTTGAGGGCATCCAAGAAAGGAATTTGAACAATCATTTGTTTAATTTGGTCAATCAAATCAGCTGCAATAGGATTTTCTTCTGAGGGTGTTGATTGAACCAATCTCAGTGGATAAGGTAGATTTTTCAATACTGGTGTAGATTATGGAATAGGTGGAGCAGAAGTGGTTTGGTTCTCAGGTATTTCCTCAATATCAAAAACTTTATTTATTATAGGTTCCTTAGGTGCAGGCAATTTAGTTCTTGATCATAAGTGAATATCATTCACTTGTATGGAATAAGCTTGTTGCTTGTCATTAGGATTTGGAGTTGGTTGTACAGGTAGTTGTGTTGTCTTCTAAGGGTTATTATTGGCTAAAGGAGGTGGAGGCATAATAGCTTGTTTATAAGGTGGAGGCATAATAGCTTGGTACTAATTAGGCTGATTGGGTCCCCACTAAGGTTGTTGTTGCCTGTTACCATGTGGTTGTCATTTGTTATTATGTTGTAGCTGCTAATATTGGTTAAATTTTTGTTGGTATGGCTTAAATGGAGGTTGTTTCTAATAGGTTTGGTTATATTGTGGTTGTGGGTTAGACCAATTATAATTCCAATTTTGTCCTTGAGGGCCATAATTTTGAGGGTTTTGGTTTTTCCATTGTCTTCTATTACTATAACCAAAATTATTCAAGGGGTCTTGAGGCATACCTTTTCTTTGAGCCCATGGTCATCTTTGAGCAACATAGAAAATATCTCCATTCTCCTCATCTATAGCTTTAAATTTGATGGGCATTAAATTAGTATCCATAGATGCAACTTTTTGCACTTACAGTTCCTTTTCCTTTCTCTGCAGTGAGAGAAAAATTCAGCAAGCATAGCTTCTACATCTTCCTTCTTGCTTGCATGTTTTCCAACTGAGTGGCAACATCATTGATGATGTCCTGTTTGAAATCAGATGAAAGATTGGACAACTCCATCTTAGATACTCCTAAACTATTGGACTTATGAGGTAAATCTATGAGTCCTCTACCTTTCTTCACAGTAGCCCTTGAATAGTTTAGACATATATTATTTATGTCAGCCTAGTTCTTCTGAGTGATGTCTCCACCCACCATAAGGTATAAGGCCTCAATACTTCCATCATTTACACCTTTTAGGACAATATGTTTTTGTGACTCCTCATTCAATTGATTTTGTGTATTGCGCTGCAAGTTAAACATAAACCTTGAGACATAGTCTTCCAAAGTCTCATCCTCCTTTTGTGACATTTTTAAATTTTCATCTCCCTTCAAATTATGACCCCTATAGTACTCCTTATATTTATAAAGGAACATATTTCTCATTGCATCCCAATCTGCTATAGAATTGGCACCTAACCCCATGAACCATCTTAAAGAAGCGTCCTTAAGAGTACATGGAAACAATTTTAGCTTATGGGCATCAGTTGCGTAATCATAACTCCTACAAAGGATGTCAAATTCAAAAAGAAAGGTTTCAGGGTCTTCATTAATAAGGCCATAAAATTTGGGAAGTGCAGAGGCAAGTATGTTTTTTAGATTATGATTACCATGCTGAGTAGGGATGGGGAAAGGAAAGGTAGGCTAAGCCATCCTTGGAGGATGACCTAGTTGTCTTGGCTGATAAATAACAAGAGAAAATGGGTTGTCTTGATACTCAGGTTCAGCAAAAAGTTCATTCAAATGTAGCGATCCTTCAAAGGATGACGACGAAGATATCTCTCCTTGGGCATCAACAAATGGATTTTCCAATGGTTCTTCTTCTTCTTCAGTCTCAACTTGGGGTTCCTTGGGTTTAGGATTAAAAATATCAAATGGGTCAACCTAGATATTGTGAGGAAGGAATCTCCCAAGATGGTCTCTCCTTCTGTGCATAAAAGGATTACTTAAAACTCAGTCCTAAATTATAAAAACTGGGAACATGAACACCAAGGTAAGTTTGAATTAACACCATCCTTGGAAGTGGCACCAAAAATGGTTGGCTAAACAATTTTCTCAAAAACCCATAGCATTGGACTGCTTATTTTAGGATTGGACACCCTAAATAGTTGCTAATTAGATCATTCAGTCTCACTTAATTATCGACCAGGGATGTAAAGTTAGAATGGCATATGTAAAGTATATGCTTCAAACTCTCTTAATCCTCGTGACTAATCTTATGAAATTTAAATGCATTGAGATTCAAGAAATCTATGCTAACACAAGTAAATGACAAGTTAACAATTTTTGGATTTGATTGTGTTATGAATTTTTAACAAATAAATTCATAACACAATCAAATCCAGAAATTGTTAACTTGTTACTATCATGGATTGTGGAAATCTCTTCTCTTTGACAAGTAAATGAGTTTACTCTAGGAAAAAAATTAATCACAGATAGGAATTACTCTAACTTCCTATGCTACAGGAACAGTCTACTAGATCTTGCTGTAATGCCTTAACTTTCTCAAGCACTTACTTGACTTCTTCAACATGAAGGCATCTTGTAGCAACGACTGGTTTTGACTTCTTTAACACCATTATGCTGATCTTTAAATACGTCATGATTGATCCCTGCAAAATGATTAATGCACACACAACCTTTGATACATACATATTCACATCATTAATATTAGGAAGAAAGTGTTAAGTTCTAATTAATACTCTTGCAAGGCATATGGCTACAAGAAGGAAACTACCCAAAAACATAGCATAGGCAAAGGATCATTCATTAGAATATATAATTAATGTATTCTATCATTCTTTCCATTAGTTTTAAGCAAATATACTATGTTCTTCTATCATCCATTTTCCTAATTTATGTCTTTACACATATAAAATATACATATAAAACCATAAGTCCATGTATCTTTTTTGCAAATAAATTTTTTGAAAATAAATATAAATAACTTAGAAAGATGAACATTTAAGAGGCTCATCATTACCCCCAACTACTCTATTACTAGTCTCCAGCAATCATAAAGTTGCAGATCCTGGCTCTCAACTTTAGGTCATTGACAATCTTCTCCCCTGACTCGTCATCAATGTAGTTGAAGTATCCATGATTCTCCCTGAGTCTTTCCCATCTTTGAACTTCTCTAGACATATCATGATATTTGGCATTTTTATTCATTATTAGTAATGGCTATATGAGAACAGGTGGTTGGAATATTAATGGAAACCAATAATTAAGCATTGTCCTACCCAACATGATGTACCATGGAGCTCGTCTAGTATCAAGAGTCAGGTTCTATGGAGAATGGGGTTCTCTAAACTTTAGGTCATAGGATATCCTTATCCATCTCTTCCTACAATCATTGATTGTAGCCACAATATCATGCGATGAGTGTTGATACCAATCTATATAGGGTTTCTCTCTAACTGGGTAGACTTTGTTGGCTCCACTTGGATTCACAGTGATTGAAAGCCAATCAAGAAAAGTTTGTCTAGAATGTTGAACTTTAGGTCTCATAAGCAAGGGTGTCTCCATTTCACTATTTATGTAAGGTAAATCTTGATGTTCCTTGCTTATTTCATTTTTTATTCAATACATTATTGCTCTCAATTGGACATCCCCCACATAAAGGAGTGAATTCCAGTCCCTTTCATCTGTCACAGCAAGATTATGCAAATATAACTCACACAATATATTCTGTAAAGACATATGAGATGATTGAAATGCATCATAAAACTCATGGGGTGTTGAAACAAAGGGATTTAGTCCTTCCACAATCCTTGTTAAATTGAAATTAATGAATTTTTCTTTAAGAAATATAGCATATACCAGTAACGGTGATTTGTATGCCATAACCTCTAGAATTAATTTAGTTAATCTAATCAACCCTTCTTTTCAACACTTCAATTTGATCTATTTTCTGCTCCAATTGATGAGCTTTCTCATCAATGGTTCATTTCAATTTTTATTTCTCTAACTCCCACTACGCCCTTTCCCATAATAATTGCTGATACAAACTCAACCTTGCATCTAGGGGTGGAGATAGGTCTGGTGCTAGCATGGGTTTCTGATTAAAAATGTCATTCCATCCTAGTGCAAGCTAAGGGATTTTTATTATGTTTTCCTCTGTGGAGGACTTTCCTTTCCACACAACAAGATTTTTTACTACATTATCCCCTTGACAGGATTTAGCTTCTCTAGTCAGTGTATCCAACCCATCCTTATTAATTTGTTCTAGCACCTCTTTAATAACATCCTTATTGAGTTTTAACCAATGAATGGATGGCTAGGTATTACTGTACTCTTTCAGCTGAGCTTTGTATTGGATCTGATCACTATCCAATATCCCTAAACATCAATCAAATCCAGAGCAGAAAGAACTTTCCCTTTAGATTTGAAAGAATGTGGATTGCTCACCCTAACCTAGAAGAAAAAATTAAGGAATGGTGGAATTACACGGTGGAAGGGGGAGCAATGTATAGAATGGCTAAGAAACTGAACACTATTAAAATCAATTTGAAAGTTTGGAAAAAAGAAGTGTTTGGGGATATTTTCAGTCAAAAAGTTAAGTTGCAGAATGATATTAAGGAAATTCAGAACAACATCTAGAAAGAGGGTCTCTCAGAGGAAACAAAAACCAAGGAAAACATTCTAATTGCAAATTATCATAATATTATATCCAAGGAGGAGGATTTTTGGAGATAGCAATCTAGAGCTCTTTGGCTCAAGGTAGAGGAAAAAAACACTAGATTTTTTCATATGACAGCTTTGAAACACAAAGATATCAACAGGATAAGTAATCTCCACTCCAAAGGCAAAACTATCCAGAAGGAGGAAGAAATCACATCTGAAATGGTTAGATACTTCTCAGAGTTGTTTGCAAAGGATAATAATCTGGATAGACCTAATTAGGAAGAAATTCTTAATGCCATCCCTAAGATGGTAGATGGAGTTTCTAACAAGATGCTCCAAGCTATCCCTTCTAATATGGAGATCAATAAAGATTTTTTCTCTTTTGAAGGAGAAAAATCTCCGGGTCCTGATGGCTTCCCTATGATGTTCTTCTAGCAGTACTGGGATATTATTAGCTAAGATGTCCAGGCAGCTATTAAAGAATTCTTTGGGTCTAAGTGTCTTCTTAGGAAATTAAATGCTACTTTCCTAGTCCTGATTCCTAAGAAACCTGGAGCTAATACGGTGGAAAAATTTAGACCTATCAGCCTGTGCAACTCTCTTTACAAAATCATGTCCAAAGTTATTAACTCCAAACTCCTCCAACTGCTACCAAATATTATTTCCCCTCAGTAAAATGGCTTTGTCCCTGGGAGAAAAATCCTTGAATCTATCATTGTGGCTCATGAGAATATCCATGATGAAACTAGACCTCTCAAAGGCTTATGACAGAGTTGACTGGAATTTTTTGCAGATGGTGCTGGCATATTTTGGCTTTCACAAGGGGGTTATCAAAACTATCATTCAACTCGTTACTACTGTATCATCCTCTATCATTGTTAATGGGGGATCTTCTCCCTTTTCTAAACCTTCCAGAGGTTTAAGACAAGGAGATCCTATATCTCCCATCCTCTTTGCGATTCTTGCAGAGTACCTTGGGAGGTATATCCATAAGATGGTGGAAAAAGAGGAAAGAAAAGGTATTCAACCTTCCTCAGCTAGACAAATTTTTTGTCATGATAAATTTGTGGATGACACTCTTATTATGGGAGAGTCGACAATTAAAGAGGCCAGAAACTTGAAGAAAGGACTATCAATCTATATTGAGGCTACCGGTCAGCTTGTCAATTGGAACAAGAGTTACATATTCTTTATTAATACCCTTGATAATAGACAAATAAAAATATCTAATATTCTTGGTTGCACTATTGGAAAACTCCCCTCTTCTTACATGGGACTGCCCCTCTGCTCCAATCCTCCTGAAAGTTTCTGGCACACTCTTATTTATAGATACAACAAAAAATTTGCTGGCTGCAAAGGGGCACTGCTCAAAAATGCTGGAAAACTCCAACTTCTAAAATCTACCCTCCAGAACCTCCCTATTTATGCTATGAATTTATTTAAAATCCCTTATAAAATTGCTATTAAAATTTAAAAAATATAGAAAAGATTCCTCTAGTCTGGGGTTGAGGAAAAGAAAAGAATGAGTCTTGTATCATGGGAAAAAGTTTGTAGACCTAAAAAGCTAGGAGGTCTTGGGTTGCAGACTATAAAGAAAGATAATAAAGCCCTCATGGCTAAATAGTTGTAGAGGATTTACGGAGATCAAAAAGAGTGGAAGACAACAACACTAATGGTTCGTTCATCTGGAATAGCATAAAATGAACTAAGGATCTTATAGTGAAAGGAAAAAGATGGAAGCTGGGAGATGGTTGTAGAATTGAGTTTTGGGATGACAAATGGATCCATTCGGTGCCTCTGGAAACTAATCAAGATTGGAAAGAAAATATTGATAGAAGCAAAGAAGCCATTGGCACCAAAGTTACTAATTACTGGCAGGAGAGTAGCTGGAAGAACCTAGGAGATATTGATGCTAGATTGATTTCCCTCCAGCATGAGCTGTAGACCTAGCACATAAAAGATAACATTAAGGACTCAGTTGTGTGGAATCCTATTTCTGATGGGAAGTACTCTGTGGCCTCTTCTGTTAATATTCTTTCAAAAAGAGAGGAAAGGCCTCCTTGCTTTTTTGTTTGGTACAAAAATCTTACACCTAAAATTAACTTCTATTGGCTCTTAATTCAGAACAAACCATTGACGCTTGATAACCTTACTAGGAAGGGTATACACATTGTTAATAGATGTAGTCTTTTCTTTGAAAATTGTGAGTCTTGTGATCATATTATGCTCCACTATCCTTTCACTCGAAAGGTATGGGAGATCATTTTTAGAAAATGGCATATCTGCTAATGTTTTCTTTCTGTTTGGCAGGATTTTGTTGCTCAATGGAATTACCTGCCTCAGAACTTTATTGATAAAGACCAATGGCTCCTCATTCCTCCTCATGTCTGCTGGAGAATTTGGAAAGAGCCCAACAACAAATTTTTTAGAGAAAAGCAGGCCTCTCCTGAAGTTGTTGGAAATCAGATTTGGAGGGCGCTGGAAGAAAATTTCTCTCTTTCAAAAATTGGGGGATTAGGTAAGAAGAAAAGTGATAGTAATAACAAAAAAATCAATCAGAGATCTATGGAAACTTGGACATCACCCCCTGAAGGTTGGGTAAAAGCTAACTTTGACGGGGCTGCAAAGGGCAACTTGGGTATTGCTGGAGGAGGCGGAATAATTAGAGACCAGAATGGTAATAGTATTGGGGCAATTGCTTCTCTTTTGGGAGCACAATCTAAAAATAGGGCCGAACCTATGGCAGCTCTCAACATTATTATGTTGGCAGAGGATATGGGATGTGAAAAAGTCTGGCTAGAGGGAGAATCTCTAAATATTGTTAATAACATTAGAGGAAAGAATAAAGCTTCTTGGACCATAGAACATATCATTGCTAAGATTAATAATGTGGCTTCAAAATCTAAATCTTTTTATGTTTCTCATTTTTTTTGAGAAATGATCCAAGTGGCTGATTGTCTAGCCAACATTGGAGTTAAGAAAGATATCACATGCAAGTGGCATTGGAATGCAAGAATTAATAATGAGGTGGAATTATTACTTAATTATGATAGGCTCAATCATAAGGAAAGTGAGGTCATTCGCATTAATCAGTCTGATTAATGATGATTTGATTAGGGGTACGGCGACAGCGTCATGCATTATGAAACATCAAATTACTGATAAATTAGTTAACATGCAAAGTCTATGGATTATCATTAAGTACTCTATCATTATGAAAAACAACTTTCATTGTGTGCTTGATACTAGTATGAAATAGAGCAGAGAAAGTATTCGAATTGCAGAAGAAGACATGGGTGGAGATTTAAAGAGAGAAGAACCTGCGGAGTGTAAATAGAGGGAAGAAAAAGATGTGTGGAACAAGCTTAAGAAGGGTAATTTTCATATATATTTGAAGAGGCTCCATGGAAATGACAAGGAGCTGACGAAATCTTTTGTAAAGGGATGGGAGAATGGCACTGTCAATATCTTGGGAAAATCCCTCAAGCTCACTCTGGATAAGATTGTTGAAATTACTGGCCTCTCGAAGGACAGGAAGTATTTTCTGAAAGATAAAAAAGAAGGTAACAAGGGCTATAAAAAATTCCCTAAGACTAACGAAGAAAGGGCTATGCTTGTGAAGGGTGACAATGATTATGTGAACTTGTCAAATATCAAGCGCATCTGGGCATTTGTGATCTGGGCCATCATGGAGTACTTCACTTTGGATGGCAGGTATTCTAAGGTTTATAATTATCATTTTTTTATGGTAAACCATTTCTGTCATAATATTACGGTTTGTTTTCCCTTCTTTCTCTTAATCTCACTCAACCAGAGCATCAGTGACCATAGGAGTAAGTCTTCCCCTGTGTTACATGAGGAATTAATCCTGCTGATTACTGACTATGTCAAGAACCATATCCCTGACCCCATCCCAAAAATTATTGTGAATACTAAGAGGAAAAGTCTAGAGTAGTCTAAGGGTAAAAGCCCTAGTAAGGAAATTGCTAAAAAAATCTGCAAAGGCCCTGTTGAAGAAGATATATCTCTATCAATTTATGATGATATTGAGGGAATGAAAATAGATGATGAACAAGATATTGTGTCATCTGAGGATGGAGGTTTCACTGGGAAGTTGCATAAAAATGAGGACATGACTCCCAATGTGTCTCTGAGTGGTAAAGATGCTCTCGACGAAATCCAAAATATGGAGGAAAAAGATTTGGAGGAAATAAAGGAAGAAATTGAGAATGTGATTGACACCCACATTGAAGACCACACTATTAATAAGGATAGTGAAGAGGAGCAGAAGTAGGACACTGATTCTCAGAGGGAGTCAGGGGATACTGAAACCCACATTGAGGATCACATTCTTAACATAGAAGATGGGGAAGACCATATTCTAGACTTTTAGGATCACCATAAGGAAACAGGGGATTTGGAGAATGACAAAGGAAAAACAGAGAATACTGAGGAGGATATAGTCCTCGACAAGGAAATAAATAAAAATGAGAAAAATAACATGGACAGTGATAAACTTGATGACAGTCGGGATAACTTTAAAGGTGACCTAGATTACAATAATGCCTACAACAAGAGGAGTCTTAAGGCTGATCTTCGTGACAGACAGGTCAATGTCAAAAGGGCGGCAACTATCTCTTTTTTGCAAATGGCAGGTAAAAAAGTAGAGAATAGCTATAACATGGATAAATGGATTCATGATGACATAAAGGAGATTAAAGATAATCATAAGAATCTGGAGAATAGGACTACTTTGTTGGAGGAAATTGATGATAAAATGTGCAATGATGCTACTATGTATCAGCAGGGGCATAATGTTTTTGATAAGGTTAACAATATGGATACCAAGATCAGTACATTGGTTTATAATAAGCTCAGAAACATTAATGATAAGATTAACAACAACAAGGTTCTCATTAAAAATTTGACTATGGTTAGCAAAATGGGTATGAATAATTCCCTGGATAATCTGAAATCTTTATATACCCTTCTGGACATAAATGATAGTGACAAGGCTAGGCAGGAGGAAGATTTCCCTCCAGAAGTGCATACTTTGGGCCTAGGATCTAGGACCCATTCCAGTACTAAAAAAAAATCCCAAGTCCATACTCCAGATATCAAGAAGTTACGGGACTCGATCCAAAGTATGGAGCTGCAGAAGGTTGAGGTTCAGATGGTGGAAGATCATATGGAAGTTGTTTAGTTTGGGTTGCTGGAAGTTTTTTCTTTTTGGCTTTTCATCGGTTGGGAGCTTGTTTCTATTTTATTATTTTGTAATGTAATATTTTGTTATATCTAGGCTTTAGCCCTCTCTTGGTTTTTTGTCTCTTTTGACAGATATTTGTTTCCTTGTCCATCTTTGTCTATCTTTTGGCTTATTGTAAAGGGTTTCGGGGCCCCTTCAAAACATGTTGTTACCTTAATCAAAAACACCCTTATTGAGTTTAGGGAATTCATCTGAAGGTAAATTTTTTGAATCATCAGGAATATCTTGTCTAACAAATTTATCAACAAACTCCTTTGTCTCTTCAGAATCTCCATCACTATCAATGAGGATATAGTCAACATTAGGGATAACTTCTATTTCTAAATTCTTATTATGGGAAATAGTATCACTGTCTTCATTTTCTTGAGCCATTACCTTAGATGAGGATCTCTCCATAGATTCAGAGGATTCTATATTAACAGTTTGAATAGGAGACTCAACATCCTTGTTGATGTTTGCGGAAAGCCTTGCACTTATTCTAGGAGGGGCTTTGGAAGAGCATGGAGGATTCATGCTTTTCCTCCTGCTGGTAGACACTTCCTTCGTAGCTGCTACAGGAGGTTTTTCTGGTGTTTCTCCCTCGTGTGAAGGAAAGGTTTCATTGGCTTTGTCACTATCATTCTCATTGTTGGGCTGCTGCTCAAGAATTATGTCTTATGTTTCCAATGTTTTATCTTTGTCTTTCTTGGACGTAGACCTAGTTTTTACAGAAGGTGGGGTTTCAGGAATAACATCATCTTTCTTTCTTTTACTTTTCTTCCTACTAGAAATAGGAGTACCAATGTCACAAGCTCTCTTCCTATGTGGTTTAGGGTTAGAGGAAGAAGCTTCAGGAATGGTTCCTATTCTTTGAATTATTTTACAAACCCCTGTTACTGTGTTCTCCCTTCTCCATACACCCTGGCCTCTAGGGTCGACCATTCTAGGCTCTATTTCATCCATTTTTAAAAATTCATCCCAAGTTCCTACCATTTGATTATTCAACTCTCTTTCCATAATTAATTTAATTAAGCAATGATGAGAAACTGACTGATCTTTTCCTAACTGAACCAAAGAAGCTTGTTTCTTCATAATATTAAACAAAAATTTAGGTAAATTTACCAGTCTATTATCATGGCAGAGATTGCTCTAGATTTTGAAATGTAGACCATGTAGATATTTGTAGCACCCTTCATAGGTAAAATATTGTATGATAAATGAAGCTGGCTAGATATAATCCAAGGGAAATGATATTGTAGACACCCTAAAATGGATAGGCTTGCGACTTTACATTAAAAACACTAATTTTCATCTATTAATTAATGGTTTTTTAATCATTAATTAATCATCTATTTTCCTCTAAATTCATTCCCCAAATCA
>MU227479.1:62820-87636 GCA_018584345.1 Thuja plicata | reverse complement strand
TCTTGTTCTTTCCATCCAAGGTGATGGATCCTCTACCTATGATAGGTTTAGGAGTGTTATCTCCAAATCTAACCATACCACCTTTGTATTTGTCTAGATGAACAAATCTGTCTTTGTCACCTGTCATATAATGTGAGCATCCACTATCAATGATCCAATCAGTTCTGACATCTACTTTGGAAATTAAGGCTAATTCATGATCTTCTTCTTTATCTATAATTTCCATATCTTTGAGCAACCTTTCCATGTCTTTAAGGGCAATGAATCCAATTTCATCTTCTCCTAAATTTTCATCAGTTACGCCTTCTTCAGCATGGTAACATTCCTTCCTATATTTGGGTTTGTAATCAGATCTGAACTTCTTGACTCTTGTGGGACACTTAGATGCAAAGTGACCAATCTTATTGCATGAAAAACATTTGAACGGAAGTTGTCCTTCATATTTACCTTTTCCTTTCTTCTCTCTTCTAGCAATCATAGCTATGATTTCTTCAAGTTCTTCATCAACTTCTTGTTCCCCATCATGACTGGATGTGTGTAAAGATTTCTTACCATGGACTATGGCTTTGAAGGTTGTTTCATTCTTTGGTTTAGTCTTCAATATAGATATCTCAAATGCAGAGATTTTGCTTATTAGAGTCTCTCTCTTGAAGCTTTGTGAGAATTGCATAGTTTCTTCTAGAATACTGATCTTGTTTTCATAGTTTGATGTCAAAGTAGTTAAAAACTTATCCATTATATCTTCTTCTGATATTTCACCACCATTGTTCCTAATTCCGGATACTGCTTCATTTATCCTTTGATTGTAAGCTCTAATTTCTCTTCAGGCAACATCTCAAGGCTATTGTATTTCTTCTTCCATGTCTTCCTGTGTGCATTCTTTGCTTGATCATATCCTTCAAACATGTCTTCTAAATACTTCCATATGGTATAAACTTTGTCAATCTTCTTGATTTCCAAAAATTCACTGTCAAATAAGGTGCTGATTAGGGCTTCTTTGGCAATAGAATTATTGGTAAATGTTTCTTTTTTTCTATTAGTAGCATCATCCTTTGCAAGGTCTTTTAAAGATGGAATATTAACTTCTTGTGTAGCAATCTCAAAGATCTCAAAGCCAACACATTGTAGATGTGTTATCATTTTGTTCTTCCAATCTAGATAGTTCTCTCCATCAAACTTAGGACTCTCTTTTCTGATGTATGCCATCTGATCTACCTTAAGCTGTTAGGCTTTCTCTCCAAGGCACTTGGCTCTGATACCAATTGTTATAATACTTCAGGGATAATTGAGAGGGGGGGTGAATCAGTTATCAACAACTTTAAATCTTTTGTACTTATTAATCCAGACTGATATAAATTAAATGCACATTCAGATAACACATTACACAACACATCAATTTGGTTATGGGGAAACCAAATGGTAAAAACCCCGGTGGGAATTATCACCCACAAAGAACTATACTTGTTTATAGTAATCCCTATTAAAATATTATGCAACCCTGGTAGGAGTTGTTCATTACAATGTAGTAATTATAGTGACCTGGTTAAGGGTCGGACCCTGTTAGGAATCTTTTACAGTAACCCTGTTAGGGGTGGAGGACTCACTGTCCAAGTGGTGAAGGCTACAACCTTCTGGTTATTTGATACACACTGTATCAACAAGATGAACTGTAGCTTGTGACACTGCTTGTCTAATCAGTTCCTTTTTGTGTGCCAATGCTTTAACCTCTTGTAAAGCACTATAAAAATCTTATATGTATTCTGAAATCTTCTTCTTTAATATCTATATTATCAACATGTGATAAATATAGCTCTGTTGCTTTAATACTCTGCTCTACTTTTCTTATCTTTGGCTTTCGCAACTCTTCTTATCAAAAATGACCTTCTATAAGTACATACTCCAATTATGAGATCATGGGACCTGTTAGAAAACTCTTCATAACATCCTTGTTGGCTCTACTAAACATGCAAGCATAATTACAACCGTGCAAGTACAAACTAAATAGTGCTTCACTAAGTTGGCTTCACCAATTTAATCATAACTTTGCAATCTTCTTGAAATACGTTTGGCACCTTTAGATTAATATCAACAACTCATAACTCATCATGAATATACACACTCATATCCTAAAGATAGGTGCAACTCAATAAACACATTACATATGTCGGCCTTAAACTGTTATTCCTCCAGAACTGTAACCGTCAATAATCGAATTACATATCTTTATTGAAACATCATATCTGAGTCTACGTGTATGAACATAGCATAATAAAGATGTCAACAACATGTATCTATCCATGCAAGTCTTCATGTCATCATATGGATAAGTACTTACAGAAGTATTGTTGTGTATTATATGTTGTCATCAATGACAAACATACAATCAATCAATTGTTCAGAATCAAATCTCTAACATATAGTGCATTGTGGGTCCTAGATCTGTGCACTGCATTTAATAGAAAATTGTATTGAATTTTTCCTTATGCGAAGATCTTTCAGCAATGCCTTAACTTGCTCAAGCACTTACGTGACTTCTTCAACACAAAGGCATCTTCTAGAAATGACTGGTTTTGACTTCTTCAGCACCATTATGTTGGTCTTTAAATATGCCATGAATGATCCCTGCAAAATGATTAATGCACACTCAACCTTCGATACATACATATTTACATCATTAATATTAGGAAGAAAGTGTTAAGTTCTAATTAATACTCTTGCAAGGCATATGGCTACAGGAAGGAAAATACCCAAAAACATAGCATAGGCAAAGGATCATTCATTAGCATATATAATTATTGTATTCTGTTATTTATGTCCATTAGTTTTAAGCAAATATACCATGTTATTCTATCATCCATTTTCCTACTTTATGTCTTTACACATATAAAATATACATATAAAACCATAAGTCCATGTATCTATTTTGCAAATAAACTATTTGAAAAGAAATAGAAAGCACTTAGAAAGATGGCCATTTTAGAGGCTCATCACCAAGCACCCAAAATCTTAGGATAACATCTTGATAACTGGGTAAAAGGTCATCCTTTAAGTCTAAAAGGAACTATCTTTCTCATATTGAGCACACCTCTTACCATAGAGGTCTTATGATCACAACCTTAAATTTGCTAAACAAGGCTTCTCTAGTATAATTTCACTTCCTTTCTAGGTGCTAGGACCAACTATGGGGATACATAAGGTAAAATTTTAAGGATATTTTCCCCCTCACAACAAAAAGTACTAGCTCAAAAAAGGTTCAACATACAAATATCCACAAGAGGGCTCACTCGATTGGAAAATAACTTCCAGACATAGCAGAAAAATATAAATTTTCCACAGCCAAGTGTTATTTACAGTCCAAGTAAAGGTTGTTCACCAAATTTGATCATGACTTTATCTCCAAAAATAAGGCTAAGAGACAACACTACTAATCATCACTTAACTTCTAAAACCTTATCCAATATAGGATATCTAAGTCTATTTCCCATAACTGCATCTTCCTCCATATTCAAGTTATAGAAACTTTACTATTAGAACTCCCTCTAATAATGATTACCCTAAAAATACGAAATCTAAAAGGAAAGTGACAAAATTTCATGCCAAACATATATAATTATAACCATGTATAAATATAATCCAAGGGTATTAAGCACTGCAATGATACCTTCCATTCTTACAATATGGCAATCACATAAGAAATTCAAAATCTCAAAACAAGAAAGCACTGAGAACACCCACCAGCAAAACATTAAACAAGTGGTTCATGGATCACTCCCATAGTTCTCTTAGAGAACTATTCACAAGTGATGCATGATCTCCACATGCACAATGAGAAGAACACATCAAAGGAAAACTAAGTTTCACCCGATCATTCAAAACCAATAAGAAGAATACGCATGGTCTAAATATTGCAAGAGGAAGATGCAAATAGAATCACCAAAAGCACACTGCAATTACTCAACCATAATTCTGGTGCAAGATTCAAGTTCAATTAGTTCACTGCACCATATATGTTTTAACATTCATAGAAACTAACATTCACATTATGATTCTAGCTACTACATATGATAAGATTCATAAGAGATGGGGAATTCAATCTCAACAATTTACATAAAGATTTTGTAAATGTGTACTCATGTTATGTCATAAAACCATCTTAAATAAACTTGTTCAATGAAATTACTAATATTCACATCTGAAAGAAACTTACAATTACTACAACTTTATATACACAATGCTTATCTTCATTTTCATCATTAATAATACTTTTCTCTTTTTAATTATGTATCAATATTTTCTCATAATTTAATAAGAAGATATTCTTATATAAATGTCATTTTAGTTATTAACAAACAAAGGTATGATAAATTATTCATAATGTCCTCCCTTGCATATACTATCATAGGTCTGCAAAGGACATGATAGAGTTGATACTTTACATGAATAGGGCCAGCAACATCAAATATTCAAATTAGCCATCGTGAACTAGGAAAGAGAAAACCCAAGTGGGGGATATGCCAAATTCAACACTAAATCATAAAAATATGCACAATTAAATCAAGTGTCATAAGTGTCACCAAGTAGTCAAAGGGAAGAGTTTTGGTGACTACTCCATGCATCAAAGATTTAATAATAATAAATAAAACATCAGTGCTAGCCCCCATAATTGCATGAATCAATCAATCAATTGACCAAAATAAATTATAAAAATATGAAACACATACACGTAATAGTGTAGCCGATGATCAACCAAATGGGGGGGGGGGGTTAATCACTATATAATACCAAGGAATACAATATCCTAGATAATTAGAGAAGGCACCCAAGAACATCAGATAATGATTCATCCAAGATACTAATCATATGCATTATTTTATCATCATGTCATGCAATTATATTCCTTAATGTAAATTACATTGATGAACAATTTTCAATGCAATGCAATTATATACCATTATGCAAGATAATTTCCCAAAAGATGGTTCTATCAACATACACTTAATACACAAAACATGGTCACTTGGAAACACACACACACACAAGAACAATATAGGCTTGAGGATGCATATACATATTCTTCTCTAGCTTAGGATCACAACATAGGGACAACACGAGGTGCTCTTGTTCTTTCCACAAGGACATTTCTACACATTAACTCTCTACAAAAATCCAAATCATTCATATAACTCCAAATCCATGTTCAAATAGGGATCACAAGGAATTTTGTATGAGGGAACTCTCCATGTTGACAATGATAAAATATAATCCAACATCACCTCATAAGGTTTTCCACTCAAAGGCATGTATGACTCATAATATGATCCAGTATCATGAGTATACACTATGAAATATGCACACCTTGCAAGATCAATTAACAAGATCTTTTTCCCTATCACACAAGATCTTCACATAGCATAAATTGAGTTTACACACCCATCATACAATATGACTTGGTAGAACAATCACAAGGTTATGGATACATTGACCACATTACACATGGTTTCATATACATCTTGGACACTCCATTGCTCTTAATGCATGATAAATACAATGTTTCTTAGAATAAAATGCAGTGTTGGTGTGATGCAATTGAGCTAATTTACTCTTCCACAAGATGTTACTTAACAATAAAATATATGATTTCTCATAATAAAATAACATTAATGCAATTTAATATCTTATATTATACACTTAAATGATTTATTATGATGGATTCATTCCTCTTTTACTTGTGAGTATTTCTTCTAGATACACATATATAATTATGTCACATTATCAATTTCCTATGCATTTGTATATGAAAGAAAACATAGAAAATGCAGTAATAATAGACAGGGATCAATTCAATTTCTATCACATGTAAAACAATAATTACATAATAGATTCACAACTCTACCTTGGAGTCAATCAACATATGCTCATTACAATACAAAGATACTAGTTAGCCACTATATCACACAAGGAAACACAAAAATATTTGAGCCACTCAAGAACTACTACTAAGAATTTTTAAAAGAATGAATCAACACATACATCTAGGCCACCACACTAGATCATGAAGGTCGATACAAATGTGACCATCTACTAAATCACATTAAGACCAATGTATACTCACAAAGAGAAGCATCACTCCTCCTATGATCCATATCCCTCTCAAGAGCTTCTTGAGTAGGATATATATTCTTTCTCCATGGTGCCAATAAGACTAGGGGGGTGTATCCTCTCTCCACAACCTATTGTTTTAGTTGATACTTCACAAGCCTCCTACACCACTTCTAGGTACCCAAGCAACATGTTAACTACTAACTTTCAACACTTTTCTCACACATCCATACACTAACCATCACTACTCCATGGACCATAATATAATCTAATTTCCATATTATACTAAAACAAGTCCACATAGTCTGATGATTGTTGGAGAGGGAGAGAAATTGACAAGTCCAAACATCTCCATTTTTTGGTATTTTTCTACATTTTAGTAAATCCCATTTTTATAGGCCTTTGATGGGGAATTTGGAGTTGGGAATGTCATCGATTCCTTAGGAAAAATTTCCATAGATGGGATTCTAAGAAACTAAAATTAGTTCTCTTTGTTACCTTTCCAACAATGTAAATGATTTTGAATTTCAAGCACCGACTAGAAAGTTATGACCCAACCACGTTTGGGTGCCCAAATAGTAGTTTCACTCCCAAATTCAGGTATCAAGTGACAAGTATCCATATACTAGTTTGAAAAGTGAAAGAAGGATTACTCACTTAAGGGATACAATGCCACAACTACTCAAAATGCACAACAAACACACTAAGCACATATACACTAGAGTTCCCAATATATTAACTTGGCTATGATATAAGATGTAATACCCGGCAAAGGAACCCTCAAAAGTAAGGGTAAAACATACACAATTTTTTTGGTTTAAATCAATAACATCACACATGCATAATATGAGATTGCATTGAAACCATAAAATTACAACACATGAGGATCATTATGCAATTGTGCATGAGTGAAAGTCCACTAGTAGCTTCCAAGGGTTGCATGACCAACACTACCATGAAGAAGGTGAGGTTCATCCACGAGTATCTATGATTATGAACTTGCGTATATGAAAAGTTCAAAGAAGGCTAGGGAATAAAGGGTACCTAGCCATGATCTCTTTGTTTACCCAGTCCATAATTTACCCCCTTTTGTTATGAATGTGCATGAATAGATGTGTAGAAGCAATTCACAAATGTGTGAGGATTTGATTCAAATGCACAGTGGCAGTAAGTAAATGCCTAGGAGCAAAGGTTAGGTGTGTAGAAAGAAAGGTCATATGAATAGAATTAGAATGTACACACAAAAATACTAATAAATTATACAATATTAGGTTTTTTTACTTTGAGTTTGAGGTCAAAATAATGACTCTCACGAATGATCAAAACACAACTATCATCTTAAAATAAAGTATTCAATACACCTCATCAAGGTCAGATACAATCAAAATAGTTCATAAGAAAAAGATTATGTCACACAAAAAATTACTATAGTATGACCCATTAAGATTGTCTATCTTTCACTTAAAAGTATCATGCTCAAGATGTTCACCTTCACGTCCTCATGAGTAGCATAAGTCTATATGAGATACAAACTAGGAATGCTTGTAAACCTATGCACTGGATACCAATGGTGGTTGGTCACACCACCCAACTTTGAGGCACCCTGAGGCCCTCCTCATCATGCTCACAAAGATAACCATATGGCCCAAGCAATGACACTGATCAAACATACATCAAGGCCCCAATACTTGAGGCACAATAATACATCTAGGGATCTTGAATACAAGCTATAAAGTGACCAAGATTATAGAAATAAGGTAGGGTACACAAAGAGCATTCAATCATCCAATTTCATGCAATATAATCTAGGACAAGGAGTCCACACCACATAGAATAGTCATGACAATGCAAGAGAGTCACCAAAGGACCAAACTTGTGCAACTCAACTATATAAGCAATCCAAGTAAATCCAAAACCACAACAAGTACAAAGAGTCACAAGCATACTAACCCAAGGGTCAATACTCACAACTACATGGGATATGGGTGGAGAATCTAGAAATAGGATTTCATCTCTGATGCATCCTTAGACAATAGAATCACTAAGGCATGCATGAGGTATAATCATTCATCTTTGATGCATCCTTATCTTGAGAAAGAACTAAGGCATGCACAAGGAATAGATTTTCATCTTCGATGCATCCTTATCTTGAGAATGAACTAAGGAATGAACAAGGAATTAATTTTCATCTTTCTTACATGTGTCATCTCTAATGCGCCCTTATCTTGTGAGAACAATAATCCATGCACCATGCATCTCTAATGTTTTCTTAGCATGTGAGAGCACTAAGCCACACATGAGGTATAAATTCCATCTTATTTATGTGTGATTATCCTATATATTTATTAATTCATTACATTATCACTAGTTCAAACAACTCTCCAATGGGTTATCTAGGATGGTTACTTGTGCCTTGACCCCCATTGAGAGTCACTTCCCAAATCAAGCTTGACACTAATCTCAAGGTATATACTCAATAAAAAAATACAATAACACTAATATATGACACAATACAAAGTGATCACAATCCATATCTAATGTATATGATTCATTGTCAAAATTTGTCTGCACCAATTCACATCATTGATTAACCATCGAGGGCATGGTTCCACATGAATCTTGCATGCAATTTATTTATACCAATGCATTTCAATCACATGTGCTACATCTAACATAATGAACTTTTATTAGAATGTGAAAAATGGCATCAACCATGTATACATTCCAATGGTGGTTTCATGATAGAACCACAAAGGTTGTTGTCATCGCATAATCACACCCAAATATATAGACTAAGATTAAATCAAGATGTCATGATGGATTCATCATCCAATCCACTCAAATAAATGCCAAAGACACATTGATGACAACATTATACAATCCACATCAAAGACTAATAATAAGTAGTGTAATTTGCCTCAAAAATGGGTGGAGAAAACCACCAAAAATTCAATCTTAACAAAACAGAAATCTAGAAAAAACCCATTTGTTCTCAAGCATTTCCCATCACAAGAGTATCACCATATCATCAAAATACTCACTCAATTTAAACCCAACAACATAGATACATGAGAACCCTCATTTTTCATGAAATACAATGAAAATTCATCAAATCTTTTCAAACAAAATTGTAATGTGTTTAAATTCTTAAAGAAATTCTATTTCAATCAATCCGCATCCATAGAATACAAATAAAAGGGAAAAACGAGAAGAAAGGACAACCTGACATACCTTAAATGTAAGAAACCAAGAAAATGGTGATTAGTTGAGTAAATATTCACCAAATAAAATGAGATGTTGGGTACAAGAGGATTTCAATGTGAGGAATGTGATAAAAATACCCCAAAAATATTCTGATGCAGGAGCATCTTGGGTCATTGGCAATCCTGCTCAACCAAAAATATGTTTGTTTTGTTCTTTAGTTTGTTTGGAGGCTGCTCAGGAAATACTATGTTGCTTGGGTTCTTTTTCTCAAGCATGCTTGTCTCTATCGCTCGGGTTTTGTTTCTCGTGCATGCTTGTTTCTATTTCTTGGGTCTGTCACTTGGGTAAGCTTGTTATTTTTCTTGTTGCTCGGGTTTCTCTTCTGACACTTGGGTTCTATTTTCTGTTGCTCGGGGTATTCCTTGCCCGAGTCACTCTGTTGCTCAGTCAACCTTTGCCTGAGATGCTTATTTTGGAGTTGGATCTGGTGGCCAACTTCTTTAGTTAATTTTGATGGCTTAATTAATTTGGGGTCTCTCGTTGGGATCTATGTGGACCTAAATATGGGTCTCACTTATGAATTTGAGTGGTGACCTCTCTTGTTGGACTCTTGTGTATATTTGCTTCTATATTCTTAGTTTAAGTAGCTCAAAAGTAGCAGTGCTAGAATAAGATTTGAATTATCTGTAAGCAGGTCTGTGACCTCGCATGTATGAAGATCAAATTATAATTCATTGAATATATATGGCCCAAACCGAGAAGGCCTTACAGCCAGGAATGTAATGATTTTGACAAATTAATGATAAATAATGTCTAAAGTTTCTTCTCTCACTGTGTTGTTTGACTTCTGCATTGGTTCTGCAAGGTGGATTGGTAGTTGGGAGAGCCTTTGGCCCCATCATCAGCCTGGTCCTTGCACCAAGTGGTATAAGAGAAGGTGAGATCTAAGTTCCTTCTTGTAAAACCTAACCCTAGTTGGTATTGTTGTGGGTTAGTAGATTGCGATCTAAACTACAATTGTAGAGGGATTCAAGATGGTTCGTGGGAGAGGAAATGCAGATCCAAGTCTAGATGATATGCTTGGATAGATGGCTACTAGATTAGAAGTTGTTGAGACAACCCAGCGCAGAGGAAGACATCTTGAGGATGTTAGTGATGATGAAATTGAAGAGGTTCAAGGTGAATTTGCACCTGCACCTGTGATGAATTAGGAAGAAGAGAAATCCCTAAGAGATTTGACAAGTTTGAAACCCACACCTCAATTTAATCCTCCTAGTTATAGTGTAAAATTGGATTTTGATGAACTAATTGACTGGATAATTGAGATGGAAAAGTATTTTGAATATGAGAATGTAGCAGAGGATAAGAAGGTGAAGATTGCAAGCACTAAGTTGAAAGGTCATGCATCCCTATGGTGGGAACATCTGCAATTAGATTGGAAGAAAAAAGGTAAAGACAAAATAAAGGTATGGGATAAGATGGTAAACAAATTGAAAGGCAAGTTTCTACCTTGTGATTATCAGATTAACCTAATCCGGCAAATGCAAAGTTTGAAGCAAAAAGAAAAATCAGTAAAAGACTACACTAAGGAATTCTATAGATTGGACATCAGATCTGGACATGTTGAAGATGAAGTGGAAAGAGTTGCAAGATACCTGAATGGCTTGAGAAGTTATATACAAGATGAGATCAGTTTGGTCAAGCTAGAAAGCATTGAGGAGACATCAATTTGCCCTAAAAGCTAAGGAGAAGTTGAACAGAAGATATGAACAAAGACAAAGAGGTAGAGGACGTAGATTCCCTAGAGGAAGAGGTAGATCTCATGGTGAAAAAAATAGATCTGAACTAGACAAGTCAATTTCAGACACATCTCAAGACAAAGGAAAGACTGAATGGAAAGGTGGAAATTCATACCGAGGAAGAGGTAAGTACTCCAGAGGTGGTTATAGCAGAAAAGGGTTCCAAATAACTTGTTACAATTATGGTGAAGAAGGAAATAAATCCTTTGAATGTACAAATGGAAGAAACAAAGGCAATAGTAGCAGAAATGAATTGGTACAAGAAGAATTTCCAAATTAAGCTGAGAAGGAAGGAAGTTTCATGATCTGAAGGATACTATGGAGTGAAAAAGATAAGCAAGATCCTGTCAGAAAAATTTTGTTCAAGACCAGATGTAGAGTTGCAGACAAGGTTTGGAAGGTGATTGTTGATAGTAGAAGCTCAGAGAATCTAGAATCTAAGGAAATGGTTACAAAGTTGTAGTTGGAGAGGATGAAACATCTGAAACCCTATCAGATCTCATGGATCAAGGATGATCATACATTAATGGTGAGTGAACAATGTTTTGTGAATCTGAAAATTTGAAAATATTATGATAAGGTGTTGTGTGATATTATGCCTATGGATTTTTGTCATATTTTGTTGGGTAGACCTTGGTAATATGATAGACATGTTATACATGATGGAAGATTGAATAGATACTCTATTTGGGTTGATGGTAAGAAGCAAGTTTTGTTACCTTTGGTTGAAGAATCTATTGGTGAGATATGTACATCTGTGAAAGTTTTTCAGATGGAAGGTAGATAGTTTGTTAAGGATTTGAAAATAAATGACATATGTTATGCTTTGATTCCTAACAAACAGAGTAAGAATATAGAAGATGACATTCCTGCAGAATTTGGAAAGTTGCTCACTGAGTACAAGGAGATAATTTTAGATAATGTACCTAATGGTTTGCTACCAATGAGAGATATCAGTCACTGCATGGATCTTATTCCTAGAGCTATTTTACCAAACAAAGCACCACATTCGTTAACACCGATCGAGAATGAAGAGCTTAATTGACAAGTTCATGAATTGTTGAACAAAGGTTTGATTTGAGAAAGTTTGATTCCATGTGAAGTACCAGTTATATTGGCACCTAATAAGAATGGGGAATGGCAAATGTGCACTGATTCCAGAGCAATTAACAAGATCACAATGAAGTATAGATTTCCTATACTGAGAATGGATGACATAATGAATTGTTTGAGTGGAGCAAGATATTTTACCAAAATTGATTTGAAGAGTGGATATCATCATATCAAAATCAGAGAAGGTGATGAATGGAAGATTGCTTTCAAGACAAAGGAAGGTTTGTATGAGTGGTTGGTTATGCCTTTTGGTTTAACTACTGCACTGAGTACATTTATGAGGTTAATGAATGAATTTTTAAAGAAATTCTTGAATAAGTGTGTGATTGTATACTTGGATGATATTCTGATATTCAGTAAGACTGGAGAAGAGCATTTGATGCATATAAGTCAAGTGTTGCAGAGATTAAAAGATGAAAAGTTGCTAATAAATCTGAACAAGTCTTCCTTCATGAAAGAAGAGCTTGTGTATTTGGGTTTTGTAATTTTAGCTAATGGTTTGAAGATGGATCTAGAGAAGGTTGAAGCTATACTTAATTGGCCTACACCTGAAAATTTTATCGAGGTAAGATCATTTCATGGATTGGCAAGTTTTTACAGAAATTTTATCTAAAATTTATGTTCTATATGTAATGCTATGACTGAAACAATGAGAGGAGACAAAGGAGAATTCAAATGGACACATGGAGCTGATAAAAGTTTTGAGCCTTTGAAGTTAAAGGTTTTTGAATTACCTATGTTAGCATTACCTAATTTCAATAAGGTATTTCAATTTGAATGTGATGCAAGTGGAAGTGCAATTGGAGCTGTGTTGACTCAAGAAGGTAAACCTGTTGTTTTCTTTAGTGAAAAGTTGAATGATGCAAAAAGGAAATATTATGTCTCTGCTCAAGAGTTCTATGCCATTGTTCAAGCTATGAAGACAAGGAGACATTATTTGATGCCAAATAAACTTGTGTTGTATACTGATCATAAGGTTTTACAATATTTGGGTAGTAAGAATAAGTTGAATCAAAGACATATGAAATGGGTAGAGTATTTGCAGAGTTTCACATTTGTGATTAAGCATAAGAGTGGAGTTTCTAACCAATTTGTTGATGCATTGAGTAGAAGAAGATCTTTGTTGACTAAAATGAGAATTGAAGTTCTTGGTTTTGATGACATGAAGAATTTGTATGAAAGTGATCCTGATTTTTTAGAGCAGTAGAGAGTGTGCAAAGCACCTAACTCAAATCAATCAAGTAAGTATGAAGACTATTTCATTCAGGAAGATATTTTTTTCAAAGGTATTCAGTTGTGCATATCGAGAGGATCAATGAAAACTAATTTGATTAAAGAGAAACATAGTAGTGGATTGGATGGACACTTTGGTAAATTGATAAAACATTGAGTTTTCTCAAGGAAAGGTAATTTTGGCCTCAGTTGTATAAGGATATTCAAAAATTTGTGAAAAGTTGTGGAGTTTGTCAAGTTGCAAAAGGATTAAGTCAGTATACTCATTTGTATACACCTATTACTGTTCCTGAGAAACCTTGGAGTGATATCATCATGGATTTTGTTCTTGGCTTACCTAGGACAGCAAGAGGTAATGATTCTATATTTTCTGTTGTGGATAGATTTTCTAAGATGAAATATTTCATACCATGTAAGAAAACATCAACTAAAGTACATATAGAAGATCTTTTCTTTAAGGAAATTGTCAGATTGCATGGATTACCGAGGAGTATCATCTCTTACCGAGACAGTAAATTTGTTAGCTATTTTGGAGAACACTTTGGAAGAAGTTGGATAGTGAGTTGAAGTTTAGTTCTACATTTCATCCACAGACTGATGGACAAACAAAGGTTGTAAACTGAAGTTTGGGTAATTTGTTAAGATGCTTATTTGGAGACACACCAAGTAATTGGGATTTGATGTTGGCACAAGCAGAGTTTGCATACAACAATTCAGTAAATAGAAGTACTGTAAAAACACCTTTTGAGATTGTTTAAGGCACACAACCAAGAGGTATATCATATTTGAGATACATTGTTGGAGAAGAGAAAAGAAGTGATGAAGCAAAGGAATTTGTTGATTTCATGAAGACATTGCATGAAGATGTAAAACATAAGCTGGAGAAAAGAAATTAGAAATACAAGGATAAAGCAGACAGATCAAGAAGACATAAAACATTTGAATTTGGTGATGCGGTCAGGGTTCATTTGAAGAAAGGAAGATTTCCTATTGGAACATATGGAAAATTGAAAATGAAGAAATTTGGTCCTTGCAAAATACTGAGAAGATTTGACAGTGGAAATGCTTATGAAGTTGAATTACATGATGGCATGGATATATCACCTATAATAAATATTTTAGACTTGTATGAATATCATGAACCTGATGAAGAAGTGACAATACCAAGTGATTATCCTAAGAAGCAGATAGAGGAAGTTGAAAAGATTTTGAAACAGAAAATTGGCAGAAGCACAAGAGGAAAGCAATACATAGAATATCTGGTAAAGTGGAAGAATAGACCGATTAAGGACTCATCTTGGATTTCTCAATCTAAGTTGGATTCATTTCAGGTTGGACCTAACACATTATTCGGGGAATCATTTCTATTAGCCCTAGGTGTCTGATGCAGGAGCATCTGGGGTCATTGGCAATCCTGCTCAACCAAAAAGATGTTTGTTTTGTTCTTTAGTTTGTTTGGAGGCTGCTCGGGAAATAATCTGTTGCTCAGGTTTTGTTGCTTGGGCATGCTTGTCTCTGTCGCTCGGATTCTATTGCTCAAGTCTGTCGCTCAAGCAAGCTTGTTATTTTCCCTTTTTCTCAGGTTTCTCTTCTGACGCTCGGTTTCTGTTTCCTGTTGATTGGGGTATTCCTTGCCCGAGTCACTCTATTGCTCGGTCAACCTTTGCCCAAGATGCTTATTTTGGAGTTGGATCTAGTGGTCAACTTCTTCAGTTAATTTTGATAGCTTAATTTATTTGGGGTCTCTCATTGGGATCTGTGTGGACATAAATCAGGGTCTCACTTATGGATTTCAGCACCAACCTCTCTTCTTGGACTCTTGTATATATTTGCTTCTATGTTCTTAGTTTAAGTAGCTTAGAAGTAGTAGTGCTAGAATAAGATTTGAATTATCTATAAGCAGTTTTGTGACCTCGCATGTATGAAGATCAAATTGTAATTCATTGAATATATATGGCCCAAACCGGGAAGGCCTTACATCCTAGCATGTAATTATTTTGGTAAATTATGATAAAGAATATATGTTGTTTCTTCTCTCATTGTGTTGTTTGACTTTCGCATTGGTTATGCAAGGTGGATTGGTAGTTGGGAGAGCCTTTTGCCACATCATCACCCCCCTCCTTGCATCAGATTCACTCTCAAATTTACCCCCCAAGCCAATTTCAACTTTTACCAAGGAGGGTTTTGAAGAAAATCTCATGAAAAGTTGAGAAAACATAAGACAAGTTAAGAATTAAAATACTCTTTTTCCATATATCAAAATGACTTATTTTTTCAATAATAAAATATAGTATTTCATTTAAGTAAAGGTCTCAAAATTAAACTTTTAAAATATAAAAGCCATAATGATAATAAAATCTCAATTTTAATTAAAAATCCCTTATAAAACTTGCTAGCAACAATAGTGACAATGATAACACACCAGTCAAAAACACCCTTGATTAAACATACACATTTTTTTATTCATGCATTGAGTGGCAACTAGTACGTAAACACAATAGTGCACCTACACACAACATTGGTCTCAACACATTTTTAAAGGTAGTCATACATTACCACACAGTAACTGAATAGGTAGGCATAGGAATGGTGATTGTCACCCAAGAGTAGGAACGACAATTAGGCTCAATAACATTATTGGCTTTATGATTATCTCCAATTTAACCACCATCAAGGATATTATAGGCTCACTCAGACCTGTGGAGATAGGTGAAGTTAATTCTTGGTACCTACCACAACTCAAAAGCCACATGTCAAGTGTACCAAGTCACATATGCATAAATAACCAAAGCACAAACATCATCATCAAATAATAACAATTGGTGAAAGGGAACTTTAGCAGCATAATCATTCTATGAATGTTATGACATTGTCTCTTCTCACCTAAAATCATCATCTATCTAATTTTAGTCAAACATCATTAACTATTATTAATTTTCATTAATCAATATTTAAACATCATGAATATAATCTCATCTAAACTACAATATTGATCATTATTAAGCATCACCAATAATAGTCAATAATACAATATATTGTCATAATCATTAACTAATATTAACGTTATGAAATTACTATTGACGGACACATGATAAGTTCCCATAATAGGTTACTAACAACACATGATCATAACATAACACTGTAGACACTTAAAAATGGCCTATTTCTCTAACGCAATGACATTTTTTTCTGTTAACTATAATATATATTAATTTGGTAATCCCCGAGAGTTTACAACAATATCAAATTTATAAAATATTACACCTCCCTTACAAGTGGAGGGAATCAAAATTCATATATCAACCAGAGTATCAGAAAGCCACTAATATAGCATCTAAAATAAACATCTGTTGACCATTTCTACCTAGGAAACTAGGTTGTCCGTGGCAGCTGGTGATCAGCCTATTTAAGTTGCAAGTGGTCGTGTAAGATGAAATTATATGGATTCTAGAGATAGGCCACCTAGAGAAGCGGAGGGTATGTTGAGATAGGAGGCACAAAAATGTATTCACCCCTAGGAGCTTATGTGATAGAGTTGTCAGTTGCATACTTCTCCTGAGGTTCATGCTCCAACTCTGTTGACTCACTATTGTTAGTCACCTGTTCATCAACTATGGAAACTATTGCTATGGTGTTCCCCTAAGCAAGCTCACCTCCTAAGGTGTTCCCCTGTACCTTCCCACCTCCATTGTCTTTATGCAACTCAGATTTGTTCTTCTAGTCCTTTATTTGCTGCAACATCTGAGCCAAGGTGACATCAAAATCAAAGTTCCCTTGAGATCTGGTGGACACCTTGTATATGATTTGTTCTTTGTCTAGGACACTCTTGAATTCTCTGATGACTTTTAGAGCTGCTTGATCTTTGACCTGCATGACCATGGTGACCTAAAAAATAATATTATGATATGTGAGCCTCCGTAGAGACTCAGTGAGAAATCTACTCCTACTATTGAAAATATCATCATTCCTACACTTCCATATATGTCGTAGTATGTAAAAGGAAAGAGTAGTCCAAAAAAGGTTGCAACTTTTATTCAGTCCCATCATAGATCCAGAAAGGATATCCAAAATGTGAAAGCTATAGTTCAGTTCCAGATCAAACAGACTCCATATGGTGATGGAAAAGTGACATTCAAAGAAGATATGCAACAAGGTTTCAGGCTCAAAATAGTAGGAGTAGATATTTGGTTCACCAGAAGGCTTCTTAATGGGAAATGTATGCAAAAGGCAATGCCACGTAAAATAGAGAACTTTGGGCTCAACAGAGGTGTGCCATTTTCCAAGGTATTTACTCTAGGTATTGGGGTCCATGTTCATATTCCATTTACTATTTAGGTTATCATATATAGTGTATGTGTCTGCAAGCATCTTATACACATCTTTGTCTTTAGTATTCCAAAGTATAGTACCATCCATCCATTTGATAAGGTCCATCCTATCTGAGTCAACTGTGGTGTCTCTAGGGAGCTTGAGCATTGCGCATGCATCCCTAAGAGTGGTATAGGTCCTCCACTGGGAGAGGGGTATGCCAAATTTGGAGACAAGGGCATCCCAGGTAATTAGGATCCCATCCTCAATGATATCTGCAAAATAGCTAATTCCTACTGAGTTCCACTTCTTAGAAAAACATCCCTACAACTGGGCTAATGGTTTATCACCCTTGTATAGGTTCCACTAGATGGATCTCTCTCTACACATATCCTAATCCTGATCAAGCAACTCAGTCCCTGCCACTCTAGACCTAATTTCCTCCCAACCTTTCTAGATAGATTGAAACACTAGAGAGCCTGCAACTACCACCTTGAACTTCCCATCCATGAGGTCAATGAGAGGAAGTTTTTTCTAGTGCTTAACCTGGGCTGGTGTTCCCTTTCTAATGTTGTGTCTCACCAGGACCTTCCAAGGCTCATTTCCTTAAGAATCTTTAGCAATCCATTTAATAGAAAGAGCTATACCCTGCCATCTGAGGTCCTTCAGTCCTAGTCCCCCTTGCACAACTACCCTTGTGCACCAATCCCATCTGACAGCATGATCCTTCTTATTACCTTTACCATCCGACCATAGGTACTCTCTGATAGCCTTATGTAGGAAATTAACCTGAGATTGGTTGAAGATCCGGGCTGAAGAATAATAAATAGGGTAGACAGCCAGAATCTTTTGGAAAACTTGGATTCTATCAGCTAGAGAAAGGAATCTGTTATTCTATTTGTTCAAATTCCCTTCAATTTTGTCCTTAACCCAACTACACATGTTTATGAGGTCAGGTTTGATAGAGAATGGGATTCCTAGGTACCGTATCTGGTGAAGTGACCCTCCCCAAGAGAAACCATATTGAATACACCAATCAGGTGGTGAGTCATCCCATCCTAGCAGGGTTGATTTAGGAATGGAGACCTTGATGCCTAAGGCCGAACAGAAAATGTCTAGCTTGTCCATAAGGTGCCTAAAGTTATTTTAACACATCTCAACCATAAGGGAGGTGTCATCTACAAACTTCACATTGATCAACTCCTCATCATTTCGTAGTCTAACTCCCAAAACCTTTGGAGATATTGAATCATCTCTGAGTATGTAATATAGGGAGTCTGCAACAATAAAAAATAAGGTTGGAGCCAATGGGCAACCTTGCCTAATAAATCTGGTCAGTGCGATGGGTTTAGAGCTCATCCCATTTAATTATACTACAGAAGTAGCCCCATTCATAAGAGTAAGCACCATGTGAGTGAATTCCTTAGGAAATCCCAGAGCTTTTAACATTGTGACAATAAACTTTCATTCAATCCTGTTGTATGCTTTCTCGTAGTCAATCAGGAGCATGGTGACCTATTGTCAAGATTTTCTAGCCCACTACATAGTCTCCCAACATGTAATAAGGTTCTCCAAAATGTACCTTCTTTTTAAAAACCTAGTTTGGGTGGGGATAATAACTTTGGTAAGGATCTCTACCAGTCTCCTTGCAAGAACCTTGGCCAATATTTTGTAAGATACCTTCAACAGGGTAATAGGTCTCCAATTCTTAATTAGGGTTTTATCCCCATCCTTGGGTAAAAGTTTAATGCACCCTGTATTGATCTCTGATCCCAATGAGCCTACCTCAAAAGTCTCATTGTAGACCTGTAATAGGTCTTGTCCAATCCATTCTAGGTTTTCCTTATATAATTCAATGGGAAGCCCATCAGGGCCAGGTGCTTTCTCATTGCTCATGTGTTCTATGGCCTCATTAATCTCCTCTACTATGATCGACCTGCTCAATGTTGTTGAGTCTTCCTCCTTGAGTTGAGGCGGGATGATGTTCTTGATCATGTTCCTCTTGACATCCATCTTTGTGCCTAGGTCCTTTGAGGTAAAAAGTTGGGCATAGTAGTCAAAAAATCCTCAGAGAATATCTTCCTGAGAAGTGAGGGAAACTCCTTCCAGACAAATACATTCAATTATATTCTTAGCCTCATTATCCTTGAGGAGTTGGAAGAAGAATCTTGATCCCTTGTCCCCTTCTTTGATCTAGTTGGATCTGGCTCTGATCTTAGCCCCATTGATCTTGTGTTGCTGCATTTTCCTTAACGAATCCCTGGCCCAGGCTTGACTAACTCTAGCTACTTCATCAGTTGGATCCAATTGGATGCATTGTTTTGAAAGGCATAGTTTCCTCTGCATATATGATTCAACTCTCCTTGAGTCCTTAGCCCTCTTCTTCCCTACTACTTGGAACATTGTTCTCCAACTATTAGTACACTGATTCCATCTATTGATGGCACTTAGATGTTTAGCCACCCCCTGGTTAAACCATATAATCATGAGGATAGCATCCTTAACGTCCTCGCTTCTTAGTAGTGATGTTTTGAGGGAAAAGGATAGCCCTCCTCTTCTAGGGGTATGGGAACTCCCCATCTGAAAAACAGTGTTGACAATGGGGTGGTGGTCCGAAAGGGACTAAGGGACCACTTTAACACAAACACCATTAGCCTCCTTCCTGAAATTGAAAAAGTCTTTATTGACATAGACCCTATCAAGCCTACAGTAGATCCTCCTATTCCCCTTCTGGTAGTTAGACCAAGGTATGCCAGATTCCATTGAAATCTCTTTTTTGACCTACTAAGGGGTTGAATAATTTGAGCTTACTAGTCATCTTGGACAAAAAAAACTTCTCGTTGCCTTTCCACTCCATCCTGGTTCCACCGCCTTTATCTTGTGGGGACTCCACCATGTTGAAGTCTCCGATAATAATCCAAGGAATATCCTCAATGTTGCACATCCATTCCCAAAGTTTAACTCTGTCATAGTGATCATTTGGAGCATAGATTGAACAAATACCAAATTCAACCTTATTATGAATAAGGTTGACCTAGACAATTCTATCACATGGGGAGAAACCCCAGTCTGATATTTTGTTAGCCCATTTGGGGTAAATAAGAATAGCACTCCCTCCCTTACCTTTTTGATGATTGGTGTAAACACTCCTGGCCTCCTACCAAATACATTTTAATGCAACATCCAAGGACAAACCTACTACCTTGATTTCTTGGAGTAGAAGGAAGTCGAATCCTTTTTTCATTCTAATGAACCTCTTGACAACATACTTCCTGTTTGGGGACTCCAGGCCCCTCACATTCTAGGATGCGAGTTTAAAGTCCATGGCAGCATTAAGAGTCCTCATCCATGGGAGCTTGGAAGCTCCTAAAACAATTGGGGAGGCTACTCTTTTGGATCTTCAGTGGTTTGATACTGGATACATGGTTGGGAGGTTTGCCTCTCTTTCTCTTGTTCTTGGGAGCCCCTCCTTCTTCATGGAGGTCATCTCCTCTTCCCTTGTGTTCCACATCTGTCTTCTTATCATGAGGCTTTATGAGCTTCTTATTAGCCTTAAAAGTAAACTAAGGCGGACCATCCCCTTCTGATGCAACTATGGCCAGATCCATCCCTCTAATATCTTCTTCTTCCAGGTCTCCAACTACCCTACCCTCCTTAGGGGTGGCACCCTCCTCATCTCTAGTGAACTTCTCTTCAGGACGAGGCAGATTCTCTCGGGCTGCAAGCTCAGAGGAAGAGGTAGCATGGATCACAGTGATAGAGACATTGTTGAGTCTATCTTTCTTTTCATATGCCTCTCTGATAGCATCCAGAGCACTAGATGGACCACCATTATTGGGGGTTTCTACAATCTAGTTTAGGACCTCTGAACAAACTGGTCTAGAGTCTCTAGGTGTAGGAGTAGGGTTTCTTCTTTTGTGGGCCGCAATCTTCTTGATTTTGTTAAGGAAAATTTGTTGGGCATTCAAGTTTCTATGTTTGAGTATGGGGTCCTTTGGTTTCAACCCAAAGTCAAGGCTCTCAATCTGCGGGAGTTCAACTAACTCTTCAATGCTTGGACCAGAGGGAGGAGCACGATAAGACTCAGAATTAAACGTCCGCCTGAGAGCATCAAGAGAAGCAACAATAGCATCTGACGACACTGGGATAGGGACTTCTAGGTTATTCGAGCCTTTCAAATCTGGAGCAGTTTCATCCCTAACTAGTTAAGGGTCTATCTTTTTTCTCTCAATATTCTTCAGGGATTTCATAGATTTATTTAACAACTGGCACTCGTGCCTCATGTGGCATTCCCTTCTGCATAGGAAGCAGGAATTAAGTCCTACAAGGAAGGAGATAGGGAAATGATAGGAGTGGCTATCTAGGTCGATCATGATTTCTCCTAGGAGATCAATCCCCGGGTTGGTTGTAATCAGAATCCTAGCATCAGTGTGGGGGAGAAGAACGTCGCTTTTATCAACCTTGAGGACCATTCCAAAGGGCTCAAGTGCCCGAGGGATAATGTTCCACAGAAATGGTGGAACACTACCCATAGTAATCCAGCGGGGGATCGAGAGGGCTAGAACTTCATTTTGGGAAGCGTCGGGCAACCAGGGGAGTGCCCTAAAGTTGGCATTGCCAATAGTCCAAAATTGTCTGGTGAGGATTGCTTTCTGTGATCTAGGGCTTTAAAGAAAATCAGAAAAAGTCCTTTCTAAACCATGCAAAGAAAGGAAAAGTGGTAACTGAATTTTTTCCCCAAATATTGTACAACCAATCATTAAGGAAAGATCTTGACGGGAGTTTATGAATGTCTTGGGCGGAAAGAAAAATTGTAGTGTTTTTGAGACAATCCTTTTCTTTTTCTATTGCAATGGACATATCAGAATTTGTTTTGATAATACATACAGTAGTAGGAACAACGTTCTCACCTCCAGAGTCAAATCCTCCTCCTGTCTTTGATGCTCGGCTTCCATCGATGATAAACTTGGCCTCCTGCGGAATTATTGCTTCCTCACTAAGAACCTGCTTAAAGGTCTTTCCACTGCCTTCTCCGATCGCACCCGGGGAATGAGCTTCCATCGACAGGGTTTGGGGAAGATAAACAAGGTCAGCATTGAATGCATGTCAGGCCGTGAGGGCCGCGCGGGTCAACAACCTCCAAGTTGCAGAGCCATCTCCCTCTCTCCGATGTTTCTCTAACACAATGACATTACTAATATTCCTCTTATTTTATTAAATAATCTTTATTAAATTTAATTAAAATGTGTCTTTCTACTATTTTCTAAATTCAAAATCATCGTTTCCCTATAATTTCATAAGTAAGTGATTTTAATTAATTGCTTAGTTATTAAACGTACAATCAATACTTTATCAATATTTCATCTATAAAATAATTAAATAATTAAACATTTTTTAATTATTCCCTATATCATTATATTTAATTAAATAAATATATATTATTTAATTAATACTTTCTTCTTATTATTATTACATTTATATAATAATTAAATCAATTTCCCACTCATGATTAAATAAATGATATTATTTAATTAAACTAATTATTCCTCTAAAAATAAATAAATAAGTAATTAGTTATTTACATATCTCCACGTGCAAATAAATAAATTATTTTATGTATTTAATCATATTTATCCTTCTAATTCAAACTCATATGAGTTTAGTAAACGTCTCACTCACAATTCTCGACTCCACAATTCTCTCTCAGGACTAATCAATCTATTCAGTCTTCCATTCCACCTCATCAGTTAAGTCTCCAATCAATTTAGCCAACTCTTCAGTCTATCCTCTTAACAGATCAATCTATTCTATTGACAGGCAATCAATTGAGTTGAACTCCCACTCACTCTGAGTTTAACTCTTCAATCACATGGAATCAGTCCCACTAATCATGGAATCTTGATTGGAACCCTATAAATATTATAAATAGAGAGCTAATTCTCTTAACCATAGAACCACACAGGCTTTAAATTCTTATGCTAGCACATCTCGAGCACTCATTCTGAGAGCCCACATTGCAATAAGAAGGAGAGCAACAAAGGATAATTTTTGGTTTGCATATTCATATGTTTTGAAAATAATTTCATTATTGTTCAGTGATTATGCTTTCTGTTTATTGCTCTCTCTTTTGATATTGGGATAGTAACTGCTATCAACGATCTTCTTGTGGTTGAGAATATAAGATCTTATTGTTATTGCAAGTTTCTATATATTGAATTACCCTGATTACTAACACATTGAATCCATGATACCAAAATATGCCAAATCGTAGATGCCACATTATAGTACACACAGAATCACCAGCAATGCCATAAGACAATGATACCACCTATGCATGAAAATATAACCAGACATCATCACAAAGTTATTACACAAGTACGATCATCAATGAAATACAAGTAAATTCTGCTATCTACATCAACAATGAAATCACGTAAATAAAATAATACAACCATAGATAAAAATACCAACACCAAGGAATAATGTGTAATTAGTCCTATGGTAACCATACACCAGATATGTCTCGGATCATAACGAACAACATACTAACATAACCACATAATCCAAAACATCGAGAAAGCACAAACACATTATGGTTTGACAAGGTCAAACAACATATATCCATCCAGAAGAATATGATGCAAAAACAAACGGGTGTGGCAATACAATATATGTGGTGAATGCTCTGTGGCCTATGTGCATTTTGCGAGTCTACAACTAGAGAAAATGCAGAGTCTATGTTAGAAATTGAGAAAGAAATATGAAAATAAGCAATACCAGGAAAGAATCTAAGCAAGTTAATGCATGAAAATATATTACCATAAGATAAGAGAGAGAAAGCTTCAAGATCCAACACCATGAGACAAGATATTTGGAAGGGGAAAGCAAAGAAAACCCCTTGTGACATTATGAATGAGGCATGAAAAGCCTAAAAAGAGAGAGAGAGAGAGTGAGAGCGAATTGCTCATACAAAAGTTGAGAAGAGGAAGAAACCTCATTAGTCTAAGGAGAGAAGAAGAGGCATCTCTTTAATAGAGATGTGAGAAAGGAGTTGCATGGT
>MU227479.1:43257-57028 GCA_018584345.1 Thuja plicata | reverse complement strand
AGTGGAAAGAAGACAAAGAAGTATATTAGGATACCTTGGCTTATATCCTAATATATTACAACAAAGATTAATAGTCTAACCTTGGTTTATAAATACACCAAGGAAAGATTACAAATTCTAACAGTCTACTTTACATTTTCCCACACCTCCTACACATGCAAATTGTGCCCACTACTCACATTTGACCGTAAGACTACACGAGCACATTTGTTGATCTACCAAAGCAAGTCGGTCTCCCCAAAAATCTCATGCCCACTATTCACATTTGATCATAAGACTAAATGCACTATATGTTGATCCACCAAAGCAAGTCTCCCCTCCCCACCCTTGTATGTTTTTATCCACTTTTTGAGAATTCATTCATCCAAAATCTCATGCCCACTAATTACATTTGATCCTAATCCTAAATGCGCACTTTGTTGAACCCCCAAAGTAAGATGCCCCTCTCTAAATGATTTTATACACTTTCTTAGAATTCATCTGCCCAAAATCTCATGTCCACTACTCGCGTTTGATTGTAAGACTAAACATGCACTCTGTTAATCTCCCAAAGCAAGTTGCTCTCTCTATAAGATTTTACCTAGCTTCTTATAATTCATTCGCCAAAAATTGCCATAAGAAATGATAGAAAAAGAAAAACTACATATCCACCCCAACCCTCCCTCTCCGAATCCTTTTTTCTTATTTAAAACTAAATTCTATTTAATTAAATTGAGTAAGTTTAAAAAAACTTTTTTAACATATATTTAATCTCTTTCTCTAATTTATTAATCAACACCAATTCCTATTCATCAAAATACCAATTCAACCCATAAAGAACTAAAAGAACTTAAAAAACTATTTTAAACTAGAAAATAAATAAATATGAGATGACGCACTTACCATTTCATTGAAGTTAAAACATCATTTCATTTGACACAACAAGAAATGTTCAAAAGAAGAAGCAGTTTTTATCATACCAAACTTTAGTTCCTTTAATTAAAACTCTACAATAATTGTAGATTAACATTCACCTACTCCATGCAAACTCTAAATTTGATGGCTGACTCATGGTTGTATTGAAACGTTTTCATTATAAAAAAAATTTAATAAAATTACAAGAATATTATTTTATATTAAGAGATTTTAAATAAACTATAAAATTATATTAAAAGAATCAAAAGAATCAACTGTCAAATAAAATCAATGGTCAAATTTAAGCCATTCTTGAAATTTACGATTTCTATATAAAGTGTAATAAAATCACAGATTCACATGACTTTAAATTACATAACTTATAGATCAGAGTGTCCATCAAATCCGTGACTCACTGAGCACAACAAAATCAAACTGTTTATGAAAACATATTCTTCTGTTAAGGATTTTTAATGTTAGAATCAGTTTTTCAGAATCTGGTTTGAAAAAATATATATTGCTAAACATTTTAATCATTTTTAAGTGGAAAAAGGGAGATTAGCCTGGTAAACATGTTTATCTGTCACCAATCAAACCTTTCCATTATAGTTATAATGATATCAGATTAACGCAATAAATATATTATACAAATAGCAAACCATTTTCATATGCATGTATATACATACACCCACTGTTTGTTTTCCCGAAGAGGAGGGAAAATTAGGACTTGGTATACCCCTATTAATAGATTGAACAGGCTGCTCGCTCAAACCCAATTTTGGAGGACTGCAATTCAAACCAATGAGATCAAATTTCAACTATCTGTTCTATTTCTTCTGCAAATTTAGAAAGTTGGACTAGTATGACGGGCACACAGAGGAATGCATTGATACAAACGAAGCGTAATTTAGCACGCTCAAGTCTTCTGCCCGCCACATTCCGCCACACGCCAATTTCACCGTTGAAACCCACCCTGAATCCGCCAATCAAGACAATCATGGAACGGAAACAATATAAATGCAATGCACCCACATCCGCAATCTCACAAATCAACACACCCACATCTTTTTTTCTCAGAATTCAGTACTTTTCTGTCTTCGTTCCTCCTCCTCCAGGTATGTAAGTCGTCTATTTCCTTCGCATTTCTTCCCTGTCATCTTGCCTTGATAAAGTCTTTTTTTATCAACACACATTCTCTCACTGCGGACCTGTTTTTCTTGTCGGATTTCAGACCCTGCCTTGTTGACCTCCTGTACCTTGTGGTTGGTACCAGTCACAATTTATAAGGAATTTGCATATCCACCAGTTGCGGAGTTTTTTTCTTTTACTTTAATGCTCTGATTTGACCCTTTATCATTTAAGCAGTAAACCAATCTTAGATTACAGGACCTTGTTGAGAAGCAGCTTAAAACATGTTTTTATATGTAAAAAGTCTGTTGCAGAGGTGTCTTGGCCTAAGCCTTTGTTTGTCTGGGCTCTACATTATTGCTGGAGCTATTGTTTAATTCCTCTGCTTGTTTAATACTGATAATTTGCACTGTTGACGCTAGATCAGTATATAAAAAGAGCTTATAGCTTATCTAGTATACAAAAGCATGCACCACCTAGGACTCAGGAGTCAGAATTCAAGAGCTGCTGAGGGTGCTCTACCTCTGAGCTACTGGCTCCTGACAGGGTTTAATTTTCTTGGTGTGTGAGTTAATTTTCATGCAGTATGATTTACTGAGTTTACTGGGCATGATACCATGGTGGGTACACTCTGTTTTATGTCTGTGACAACTGCTCTGTTGAATTATGTTCACCCTTTGGTTTGTTAACATCTTGTAGCTAATTATTGATGTAAACAGTGGGCCAGCAAGGGCTCAGATCCTAGGGCCATGGATCAATATTTGGGGTTGGTTTATTACTGACCCGAAATGGGTTCTCATTTTTGTGTAATGTGGGTTAACCTTCCAACAGTCTATTCAGAATAATTTATTCCGACTTTACTTGCCTAATCCTTTTTGTTAGCATATTTTGTGCCAGCTTGTAGTGCCCAACAGGGTTTGAATCTAGGTCATTGTTGATTAGATTACTAGTCCGATCACAGTCTAGTTTTGAAGGAGCATATAGTTTGATCTTGTGTAAGAGTTTGTCTAGAGCTCGAACCCTTTTTTATTGGCATCAGTAGAGTAGGTTTTGATGCATATAAGGAGGCCTTTGGCCTGGGTCATTTCTATAGACATTACTTTTTCGTAGCTGAGTTGAATTTGACCATGACTTATTTTCTGAGATTTCACCTTGGATAGTATATTGAATCATTGCCTGAATTGGGTCCAGACTGCCTTTTTTTATTTTCAATTGTTTGAGTTATGTTATGCTCCCCTGTTTTTATAAAATGTTTGGGTTATTATAATTAATTTCGTCAAATAGGGGTTTTACTAGACATGTGATATCTTAATCCGACTGAAACTGCCATGCTTCTCGTTTTGGTTTCAAATAGTTGTTATCCATTTGATTATCCGGTTGAATTTTTTGATTTGTTGAATTTGTGTATTGATTTGAAGCAGGATACAGTGTGACCAGGCACAATGGACAAACAAGTGATGGATCCCGATCCAGAGGAGAAAGAGGTCGAGGATCAATCTCCAATAGAAGAAGTGGCACTGGTGGTGCCTGTTACTGACGACCCAACTTTGCCTGTATTTACATTCCGTGTATGGACACTGGGTTGTTTTGCATGTGTAGTGCTCATGTTTTTGAACACCTTCTTTACCTACAGAACACAGCCCTTAGTCATATCTGCTATTTTAGCCCAGATTTTGGCCTTGCCACTTGGAAGATTTATGGCAGCAGTCCTTCCCACCAGGGAAATGCAGATTTTCGGATTTAAGTATAGCCTGAATCCTGGCCCCTTCAATATAAAAGAGCATGTACTCATAACAATATTTGCCAGCAACGCAGTTTCATCTGGGGGTGGAGATGCATATTCAATTGGGGCAATTACTGTCATGAAAGCTTATTACAAGCAAACTATCAGCTTCGTTGCAGCTCTCGTCATCGTAATCTCATCACAGGCAAGATTTCATACACCCATCTCATATTTTGATGCATTAATGCTTTGTGCAGAATGTGGATCAAACAGGCTTGCATGAATTTGAATTTTTTATATAAAATGGATTTGAGGTCTTTGAAAATGGTATGCAAAGTGCCTGACAAAGCTACTTACATATCAATATAAGATTTAATCCTTGCATGCATGTAAATAATTCTTGAGTTCAGTTCTCATGCATTTGCGGTGTGTGTACATTGGAGAGGGACCATGTGCCTCCTAGCTCAATAATTGTAAAATGTATTGGGACAATTTGGGTCATCCCCAACAATGAACTGGCCGAGGGTGCATCCTGTTTTAATGTACAGGGGATGAATTATTAACAATTATACTGTCTTTCTTATTTGATTAGAATCTCCACCCATTTTACCTTATCTCTTGGTCTCAGAGATTATCAGTAATAGAAACTTTAACATCTTTTTCTTTTTGCACATGTTATGAGGCTCTCACTGACAAATGCATATATTTTACCATGTATGGTGCCTTCCAGATCTTGGGATACGGTTGGGCCGGTTTGCTGAGGAAATATCTAGTTGAACCTGCAGATATGTGGTGGCCTTCCAATTTGGCGCAGGTCTCTCTCTTTAGGTAAGCTGATTCTGATGCCTTTTAATTTCCTCCTCCCCTCAAAAAGGAACAAGAGAAAAAGTATTTTTGTTTAATTTTTCTATAAACATGGACTATAAGTTTCAATTAACAAAGTGAATGCTATATATGCCTTGAAAGCATGAACTGAGTTTAGACGAACATAGTAGCAGCATCAAAATAGTCTGGATGGACTGAAACTTGTGGCAAAATGAGCCATACTAGAACCAAAGATGGACCCCTCACTAAGAGGGCTGGCAGTTCAGTGGTAGAGCACACCAGCAGCAAATGGGAGGCCGTAGATTCAATTTCTAGCCAGTTGATGAAAAGTTTAACTTGTTATCAGAGCTCAGGTTGATGGAGCCAGGCCAAGCCAGGAGCCCCAAGCACTTATACTGTGGCTTAAGGGGAGTGTTGGAAAATGTGCCACACTAGAACGGAAGATGGGTCAGTCACCAAGAAGGCCGGTAGCTCAATAGTAGAGCACTCCATAAGGAAATAGGAGGTCCTAGGTTTAAGTCCTAGCTGATTTATGAAAAGAAGTCCTAGCTGATTTATGAAAAGCTATGTTCTACGGAGTTTAGGGATGGGGACAGAGGGATGGTAGGGGACGTATTTTCAGGATGTTTCCTTGAGGGCCAAAAATAGGGGACAACAGTGTACATATATATAAATATATATATATATATATATATATGAATTTTTCAAAATATATTAAGATATTATAGAGAGATAGAGAGAGGGAGAGAGAGATGTCAATAATTGATAACAACAAGACAATATGCAAATAAATCACGATTCATGAGTTACAACAGTATTATAACAACATAAACGATAATAGCAGCAGTATAAATCAGTGTAACAGCATTATAACAATAGTCTCAAACATCAAAACCATGGTCCATCAATATTTTTATCCAAATCAAAATGTCTTAAACATGTATCCAGAAGTCTCAATTTCAAACATCAAAATATAACAGGCTACAGGCACAACCTATGAAACTAAGCCCCATTCTAGCTATCAATATCTAAATACTCACAATCATCTAAGCCACTGTCTCCCTTTGGCAAAAGTGTATCATCCAATGGTAGCCTGACCAGTCGTGTTGCACCTCCTCATCAATCTGCATAACATCTTCGAACTTGTGGGCTCCCCACATTGCTGCTTTGGCAAAAATAATTTAAAAAAAAAATGAATTTTTTTTTCTTTTTAATGTCAAAAATCATCCGAATGTGTAACGGACACTTTTTTCGTTTAAGAACATTTCCTTTCATTCCCTGGAGCTCTTTGAAATCAGGGACAGCCGGGGGATGTTTCCTTTTCGCCCTACTGTCCCCAAAACGTTTCGGGGATGAATCCCTTGGGGACAGGAAACACGTCCCGGTGTAACATAGATAAAAAGTTTAACTCAAATAACACAAACACATTAAATATCAATATTCATTGTAGTTGGAATAAAATTCTTTACCTGCATCTGCTAGTGAGAATAATTTCCCTAACATTTAATTGAAATTCACTTTATATTACTTCTTGTTGGCTTGTAAAGCATTATGGTCCAAATGCTTAGTGAAGTTCAATTATTATTTTTTTAAAGAATTAGTTATCCGCTGTGATTAAAATATCGATTAGGGGAAAACAGAATCCCTTTCCACCTGAAAGTTTTAACAAATCCTTGATAAAAAAAGAGTTAGACAAGTTTAATCTTATTTAATTATATGATTTCAAGTTTCCATTCTACCCCTTGAAAGATTTTCTATCATAGTCAATTTTACAAGGATATAATCCATTATCATCTGTCTGATACGACTACCTGTTTGAATGTGAATCAGGGCTCTTCATGAAAAGGACAATTCTGGGAAGAGACTGTCACGCATGCAGTTTTTCCTAATTTGTACATTGTCCAGCTTTGCATATTACACATTACCTGGATATATGTTCACTATCTTGACATTTTTCTCTTGGGTTTGTTGGATTTGGCCAAACAATATCACTGCACAGCAAATTGGATCAGGGTATAAGGGTTTGGGGGTTGGAGCCTTATCCTTCGATTGGGCTGGAATTTCAGCATATCATGGAAGTCCACTTGTGACACCATGGTTTTCAATCTTGAATGTTGCTGTTGGGTTTATAATGTTTATTTACATAATTATCCCTATATGTTACTGGAAATACAACGTGTTTGATTCGAGGACATATCCAATCTTCTCTAATCAGCTGTTTAAAGCTACTGGTCAAAAATATGATACCACAAAGATCTTGACATCACATAATGAATTGGATGTAAGGGCCTATGATGACTATGGAAAGCTATATCTCAGCCCTCTTTTTGCACTGTCGATTGGATCAGGTTTTGCAAGGATTGCAGCAACAATTACCCATGTGCTCCTATTTAATGGACGGTGAGTCCCATTTGCTTGTTTCTATTCTTCATTACTTGACAAAATCAATAGGAGTTTGGCGCCAGTCACTTGAACAATGATATTGAATGAATTTTGTGTCTACAGTGACATGTTTAAGCGGAGCAGATCTGCTATAAATGCTAAATTGGATGTACATGGACGCATGATGAAGCGCTATAAGGATGTTCCAGAGTGGTGGTTCCTTATTTTGTTGGCCGGCAGCATGGCATTCTCTATTTTACTGTCATTCGTATGGAAAGATGATGTTCAAATTCCATGGTGGGGCATGATCCTAGCCTGTGCACTGTCATGGTTCTTAACTCTGCCAATTGGAGTGATTCAAGCTACTACCAACCAGGTTTGATGTCTTCCATTACTTATTAAATAGTGACTGTTAATAAACGTTGTTAAAAAATATTCTCTTTACAATGCAAGTCCTCTCAACAGGTTTAGTTAAAGTATAATACCATCTTCAAATGTTGTAGTATTTGATCTCAGGTCACATAAGATTTTGCATCCTCTGACCATCTGTTGTATCATCTTTTCATTGTTTCTATACATCTCTTCCACACAGCTCATCCACTGCAGAAAAATTCCAGCAGCATATAAATGTTTCTATGCATCTCAGCACACTTGCTTTTCATGGTTTTCCTTTGCAATAACTCTTAAGCAGTAGAAGCTAATCAAAATTCCAAGTTTGTGATTTTTATTATTTTGTTTTAAAAGCGGAACAGATTTGCCTTTACTCCTATCTACGGTAATGGAAATGTTTGTCTGATGTTATACATAAAAACAGCAACCAGGTTATGACATTATAGCACAGTTCATGTTTGGTTACATTTTACCCGGGAAGCCCATAGCAAATCTACTTTTCAAGATCTATGGCAGGATCAGTAGCACACATGCACTTAATTTTCTTCAAGACTTAAAGCTTGGCCATTACATGAAAATTCCTCCGCGTTGTATGTATACTGCTCAGGTATGGTTTCTATTGCTCTAGTTAAATCCCTTTCTTTCATTTTTGAACCACTTTGATTTCAACTAATGTCAATTTTGGCTGTCTTCGAGTTTTTCTTTTTCAAAATAGGGTACTCACCCCTATCCCAAAATTACTGTCTTTCTCCCTGCAGCTGTTTTCTACAGTCTTGGCAGGACTAGTAAATCTTGCTACTGCATGGTGGATGCTGGAAACAATAGACAATATCTGTGATACCGATGTTTTGCCCGCTGACAGTCCTTGGACATGTCCAAAGTACAGAGTCACTTTTGATGCATCTGTAATTTGGGGTCTTGTGGGTCCAGAGCGCCTGTTCGGACAAAAAGGGCTGTACCGAAATCTGGTATGGCTTTTCTTGATTGGTGCACTTCTTCCTGTTCCAGTTTGGGTTCTGAGCAAACTATTTCCCAACAAAAAGTGGATTCCAATGATAAATATACCAGTCATTACATATGGGTTTGCTGGCTTGCCTCCTGCCACGCCTGCCAACATTGCTTCCTGGATCATAACAGGTACCATCTTCAACTATTTTGTCTTCCGCTTCAGGAAGCAGTGGTGGCAGCGATACAACTATGTTCTATCTGCAGCCCTGGATTGTGGTACAGCATTCATGGGTGTTCTACTGTACTTCGCACTTGGCTCTCAGAATCACAATCTAAGCTGGTGGGGAACTGAGCTGGATCACTGCCCACTTGCTTCATGCCCAACTGCCCCAGGTGTTAATGTTACGGGCTGTCCAATCTTTTGATCCTCTGCTTTCTATTTTGTATATCTCCTAATTATGTTGTGTGATGATAAGAAGGTAGGTAGAAGCTCTTCCCAATCAGGTTTGTTTGCAGGACAAGTTTTAAGTAGCATACTGGGCCCATGTCTTTGCAAAACAAGATTGCAGCATTATACTTGGACCATGCTTGGCACGAACTTTCTTTCCAAGCAGAGAAAAGTGATACACTGCATTCATTTGAGCCAACTCCCAAGTACTACTAGTTTTCTTTTATAGGCAGATATGATAAATAACTCCCTTCGATATGTGAGATTTGTGTTACCGTCTTTAAGTCAATGCTTGTACTCACTCGACAAGGAAAATCTGTAAAACTGTTAAAAACTCTACAACTCAAAATCTTTATAAATTTAAAATTATTAATGCTTATAGAAAACATTCAAAAACAAAAAATAAACAGGAGTATAAGAAGCATTCTAACTATCTAAAAATTAAAAATTATTGGTATGTAATAGTATTTCAGTGTTGGTGAGGGATATGTTATGCATCTAAGGGTTAAAAAGTGGTCATTTCAAAGTGTTGCTCCATTCCTACTTAAAAATGATGTGATAGTTGTGGAGTACAATCACCTCAAAAATTTGCATAAATGATGTAATACATATTCCTCTAAGAACCAATGCATTTTCATCTAATAACTATTTTTACCAATATTTATGCTCAATAACCTTTTTATAGGTGCCAATAATTTTGCACAATTCTTCTAATTAAAGCTTAAAATTTTTAAATATTGGGGGTGCAAGTGGGTGGCTATTGGTACATGTGAAATTTATTAATGAACTTTTAATTATCACTTTTTTTGGTTTATTTATAGATAGTAATTGGGGGATTGGGTGAGCAAGGAGTAAATAGTCATTGGAACATGGACAAATAGTGAGCCCCTTCCCCTAGTTTAGAATTGGAGAGTGGGATATCCGGGTTTTAATTAGATGAATATTACATAATAATATGATTTGTATTAGTTTAGATATGTGCTTGTGTAATTGATCTCCATGAATGCAAAATTGCTTTGGCATGTACAAATGAACTTGGACTTGCGGAAGCTAATTGATAGGTAATGGACAAGGTGTCTATAGACAACATTGTTAATTGTCTACAATAACTTTAAAAATACTTTTTAATCAACTCCACCAAACTTACTTCAAACTTTTAATTACTAAAAGATATGACCATGAAAAATACAACCATGAACACATGAAACACTAGGTTTAGGTGGAAAACATTGTTAAGGGAAAAACATAGAGAAGACTATTCTCAAATATACGAACATTGGTTAAGGTGGATTACGAGAAAGGCTCACTACCCGAAGAAAGAAGGCTCACTGTCGGAGGGCTCGTTGCCCATAGGAGGAAGGACAAGAGAGAATAGATCAATCACTAATATACAACTGCAACACAACAGAAAGATTCATCGTCGCTTTTAATTGATTGCTTCCAGTAGCTAACACATTAAATTTCACACTACTTTGCACCACACTTTGCATTCAACTTATGCAATCAGGGGGATAGATCTTCTTTCATACATCCTCATCACACATACATATACTTGTATTATTTTTGCACAAATACAAGCATATGCCACACTCATCGTTGAATGGTTCATCCTTTATTTATACTAAGTTTGCATTTGTGAAATCTCCTGTTGTTGACCAAACTAGAATGAAACAAAATTTGAATTAAGTTGACACTAAACATTCCCACAGTGGGCAGGAATGAGAAATGGATTACAAAACATCTTAACTGAGACCAAAAATAGCATCATACGTGTTACATATCTTCTTGCAAACATCAAGACAAGTAATTTAAGTGTAAACACCCAAGGTTGGCCAAACCAAGAGTTGAAACACCATTGACCTTTGAAACCACGTCTCTGAAGCCCAAAATCTTGTGCAAACTAAAACGAATGAAGCTAAGGACATTAATAACTCATTTCCAAAAATACAACATTAGAAACCATTACATAGAGAAATGAGAAGCACACATTTCACAGATAAAATACTATTAGTCACAGTCATACCCAAACAAATACTAATTTCACTACACTACACTCTGAACCACAAAATCTTGAATCTAACAACTCCAAACTATACTCAACAACATATCAAAATCTCACCAAAAGATTTACAACGTAAATTATATGCAAAGCAAAACTCTCTGTCACTCATTTTGCTCAATACTACAACAAACATTTAGAAACTTGTTGAGGGTTATTTTCCCAAATCAAGCCCATAGATTGAATCAATGATTTTGGATTAATAACCAAAGGAAAAGGAAAGCATTCAAGGATGTACAAGATTATGTATAGCAATTTATGGTGACATAAATGTATCTTGAATGCTCTATGATAATGCTTCCCATAATCCTTGATGGTTTCAAAATAAATAATAAATATTCATAAATATAACAATATGAAACATTCACACAAAAAATATGTGCTAGGTCAATTTACAACAATTAGTGAAAAGGGGCGTAAAGTTTAAATTTGACTTTTGAAGTTGAAAGCTCAAGCTTTGGATTTACATGCATAGAATTTACTTGGGTCAATTTTGCACATTGGATCTAATTTAGGGTTTGGGTACATGAATCTCATGCAAGAATATGCTAGTTGTAGATTTATTACTACATAAAGGGCACTTTAATTGAAGAATTCAAACTATAAGGGAAAAATGTGTAGCTATTCACTATCACATTTTGGGTCCACTTTCATGTGCACATGAAAAACAATGCGGATAAATATCAAAGTAAAACAAACAATCACCATGTAAATTAATTATTTTTAAACACTCAAAGAATGCAAATATAGATAATACAATTAACACTCAATTTGGAACTTGCAAGACAAAGAGAACAATACAATGTAGCATATGTCACACATTTAAAATAGGTACTCACTTATTTTTTTTCAAAAAGCATCTTTTACATAGCAAAAGTAAAAAATAAGACATCTAAGAAATGTTGTCTCAAAAAAATGGTAGGAGTCTAAGTTGAGAATTTTGACAATGTAGAAAGGTTTGTTCAACATGGAAATGATAACAATTGAATTACTACAAAAAAAAAGAACTCTTGTAAATAATGATGCGGCTTAAGTGCCCCTTCAATTTGGTTGCATACAATAGATACAAGGAATTTAAGAAATAAGTAAAATATATAATTATGATAAAGCGTGTAAGCATGATAGAATATATAATCATATGAGAAGCACACGAGCCTATGGATAATATATGATCATGAAAGTATAAATAACAAGGGAAAATGCTTCTCCCAACAAAGGATAACAATAGCCATAAGTGCTAGACAAATATCATTTAAGCACAAGGAAGTGTAACATATAAGTATGATAAGGATTTTGAACATGTGACCATAAGATAGAAATGTGATAAGATCACTAAATGTAGGTGATCGATTATAAGATAATCATGAAAGAAAAAACATGATAACATAGGTTTGCTCACAACTAGTCAAAAATATTGGTAAAAGGTTTATATCCATGCACATGGAAATGACCTCGGCCAAATTTGCACCCATGGATCTTATCTTAGTTTTGAATTAGGGATCTAAGGATTGAGACTAGTTTCTAGGGATGTGTAAAGACGAGGACAGGATAGGGTAAGGTTGTGTGTCATATTTTACACAAGAATATGCCTCTTTTAGACTTATTATTATTGGAAAAGACATGATCACTTGCAAAAACTAAAAACTCTCCACAAACAAGCAATATGCAAACTGCAAAATATCATAAACAATTATCACAAAGGTACAAAAGGATCCTTGTATATAAAGGAAACCAAGAAGAGGTACATGAAGGTAGGAGTGAAATGCAAAATAAAATAAGAAATCAAAAATTTATTTAAATATTCAAATATTCAAATGAAAAATAAAAGACAAAAGCACATAAATAAATGACATTTATTTATGTTAAAAAGGGACATAGGGAAATTAATTTAATTAATTAATTCCCTAGAAAGGGCATTAGACATTCATTAAATAATTATTTAATTAAACATGTCTAAAATGCGATAAGATGATGCAAATAAATGACAGGATGACAGAAAAATCAAAATAATTTAAAATATTTGAAAAATAACATAAAATGACTAAAAATTATCAAAACAGAAAAAAAAGATAAAAAAAATGCAAAAGACGACTAAAAAGGGGATCGAGGGGCGACGACCAATTTTAGGTGCCTACACTTAGGTTTAATTTTAATGTATTTCTATGTAGAGACTTAGTTCACCTTCATTATATTTCAGTGAGACCAACTCTTTACATTTTACCTTTCATTTGGATGTCTAGTTGTGATTTATATGCATTTTAATATCATGCTTTATATGCTTATGTCTTATATGCTATACATTTAGAGATTTAAATTTGATTTATTCTATGAAATGTCTAAATGACCATTCTATAAGTACTTTGCATTATTTAGACATTTCCTTTATGCATGTTTTTTATGACCTTGATCCCTACATCTAATATCCCCATTGAGAAGAAGTTATAGACTTATGGATTCCCTAAGGGTATAGGGCTCGAGTCAACTAGTATGAATGTAGATTATACATCTATGCCTACAAATGGAATAATTGTTAGGATTAAGTAATACTGAGAGGGGGGTGAATCAATATTACATCACTTTAAAATTAAACTTATCAGATTCCAACTTAACCAAATGAATACTGAAATGAAAAGAACATAAGCACAAAATACACAACTCATAACACCATGATTTTTTTCTCGAGGAAACCCTGGGCAAGGGAAAACCACGGTGGGGATGGTACCCACAAATATGCACTAGAAGTATTGTGTCCCTTTTAGGAGACCTATCCCTTTTAGGAGCTGAGTATTACATTAGTACATTTCCCTGTTAAAGGTATACACTGAGCACACTGCTCTTACAATCAGAAATTTGTCTCTATTACAATGCTTTATCAGAAATGAACTTATACAAGCATTTTTTATGCTTTAGTAGTTCCATTTGTAGCTTGCGTCACCTTTTGTCAGATCATAACATCATAATGCATCCATCCATT
>MU227479.1:14628-39214 GCA_018584345.1 Thuja plicata | reverse complement strand
ACTTTCGATCGAAACTAATTAGTTTCGATCGAAAGTACTTTCTATCAAAAGTACTTTCTTCATTTAACATGCATATGGGTCAAAATCCCACTAAAATCTTTACTAAATTAGTTTCGATCGAAACTAACTTAGTTTCGATCAAAACTAACTTAGTTTCGATCGAAACTAGGTTAGTTTCGATCGAAACTAAGCAAAAAAGGTAGTTTCGATCGAAACTATTAATGTTTCGATCGAAACAATCAGGTACTTTCTATCGAAAGTACCTGACTAAATCCTCCCACCTCGCAGATTCGTGAGGAATTTCTTCCTCCGAAAAAGTGTAACCCACTATTGTGGGATCACCCTTTTATTCCTCCTGCTAAGGAAGAAAATGATCCCATGTTGATTGATCCTAAATCTTCCCAAATCTTAAGTAAAACAAAATAGAACCATTGTGCAAATGACCGACATAATAGATGACACATCTAAGGCTCATGAGATTTCTTCCCACACCATTTTCTCCCCTAATACACCTCATGTTTCTATGATTCCATCTGACCAACCTATGCATATCCCAAGGGAGGAATAAATTCATAAGAAAAATAAATTAGCCAAAGATGATAATTGTTCTTTTTGTATTAAAGGTCCTATTGTGATTATTTTTTATGATGAGGATACTCTTGATGATTTTAAAAAATTTAATGATATAAATGATTTTGATCCTAATGATTCTAATGATATGTATGAGGTTATTGAAATCAATCATGAATTATCTTTTGTATCATCCTAAATTGTAAGCACCTAAGTGCTCTACAATTTCATGATGGTTTAACACCTGCCTTTGTGTGTTTTCATTATAGATTGCATATCAGGACTTCATAATTGTACTGAACGCACACCTAATTTGAATATGGGTCCTCTAATCTCTTCAAACTTGTTCAAAATTGAGGTAGGATCTTATTTATAAGTGTCCTATGCTATTTTTCCTCCAATCACAAAATTCATTTCATCTCCTAGGTCCTATTTGATCTTTTATGACCTCAAAGTACTTTACTGACATCAAAATGAGTTGTCTCTACTTATCCTACAATTACTGACTGACTGGGACCCCTAGACCAAATTTGGGCATGTTTAGGGTGGAACACATCGCCATTGGCAATGTGTCCCCAAGGTTTTGAGCCCAAATTTGTAGCAGGGTCCCGTCTTGAGGTATTTGTGGATTATTAGGATCTATGGTCGGCCTACTCAATTCTATCTCTTTATTTTAGTATAAAATAAACCCTTACACTTCATTTTGGCATGATGAAAGAAATTGCAAGGTTGAAGCCCCAATTTGAACACATCCTATGAAGTGAGGACTTTCTATTGGAGGTTTTAACAACTTCTATCAAGCATCTACATTCATTCTCAAGCATCTAAACATTCAAACATCATTCCTACATCATGGACACACAAATTGATTATGAAGATGGCTAGGAGATCATTGACTGATGATTGGCTTTTACTCTTCCTCCTAGGGTTGGGTATGATTTCTTTTTATTTCCATATCTTTGCATTTGTGCTTGAGATTTATGTATTTATACTTTAGATCTATGTTTATTTGCATGCACCCAATCACACATTGAGTTCATTTCATACTATGGTTTCACTCTATCATAAATAGGGTAGATCTAGTTATTTTGTTTATGCATTTATCTCTTTGTAATTTAGACATACTTTAGATTCGCGAGAACTACTTGTTACCTCTGACACATTGGATATCCGTTGAGGTGGGAATCACCAAAATAGGGGGTTGATAAGGAAAAGTCGTATATAGCCACACACACACACACACACACACACACAAAATCTTAGATTTTCAGGTGTGGACGATCCTGGATTGAGTTGTCAAAACAAGAGGACCTTTCTTAGACTGAGACAAAGGTGCTGTGAAAAGTTGAACATAAAACCTCAGGGATAGGGAAAAAATCAACTTGTACCTGGGAACAGAGACTTTTGATATGTACCTCCTTATTTGCAGAAAAATTTTAGGAGCAAAAAGCTATAGGTCCCCATATTCCAGATTAGCAGAAACAACTCAGTCTAAGACTCTGATAATCAAGAAATTTAGGTTCAAAGTACATTTGTCTCCATCATATTTCCAAGTACATTTGTTGCTCACCTTTTCTCTGTACACCACTTTTACTAGATCAGATCTATTATTAGAATTTAATTTCCAAGTCATTGCAACAAATGAATATAAATCCTAAGGCATAGATCTTGAATTAGCACCCTTTCTCCTTGGCTTTATTAATCAGATTTTCTTTGAAGGATTTCATATTCTAATGTGTGTCATGAATTGGGCTATAGTATCTTGCATGTTTCTTACCATTTCATAAATCACATTTTCGTGAACCCGCCTCTTTCATGCACATTTAATTTTATGTGGATAATTAGATTTACTATTTGTGTGCATTTTAAGAATCATAAAAAGAACAAAAATATAGTTGTTTTTGTTTTCATTAGCTGCATTGCAAAAGTACAAAAACAACTTGCATTTCTTAGTTTGTGTACATAATGTCTAATTTTTTTTATACAAGATTTGAGGACCTTTCATGAGCCGTTTAGGAGTGAATATTTTGATATGTTAGATGAAGACCTTGATGACTTCATCTCTTTTCAATCTTCCTCTACGTCTCCTAAAAAATATTTTCACCATAAAATGCTTAGCTTGATTCCTTTGAACACCTACATTACTAATGTTGAGAAACCAAAGGTAGTTGTTCATCTTTCTTAGGATAATCCTTCAATAAAAAACACTTCTATGATTTTTGTTAAAGTACAAAACTCTTTTCAATTTCCTAACAAACCTATGATTGTTAAAGGATGTAATGAACAAAGTTCTTTCCAAATATTGAATAAACCAATCATAACTGTGAAAGGAAAACCTAAGAGTCCTTTGTATTTTATTAATAATTATCAAGTGATGGCTAACATCTATCACACAAGAAACAATCCTCAACCCAGTAATCTGGTTGTGTCCACTTCTCTTCCATCTTCTCAACTAGTGCTTCCTCCAGCACCATGTTTACATCATAATCTTGGAAAGGAGTGTGAGCTAGTTGAACAATTACGTTCTACCCCTGCCAAGATTTCTCTTTTGGAACTTCTCCAAACTTCTCCTACTTATCATGAGGCCTTACAAAAAGCTTTAAAAAATCCTTCAATTCCATCCCCTACACACCATTAATTCCTTATTGGAATGTATGCATACTGTTAATTACCAATCTCAAATTGTGTTCTCTCAAGATGAATTACCTTCTAAAGAGGTTCAAGATCAACATGATTCTCTTATGGTTGTTGTTCTTATCAATGATAACCTTATTCATATGACATTAATTGATAATGGGTCCAGATTAAATGTTTGCAATATTGAATTGCTACACAAAATCAAAGATGATGTTTCAACAATTAAGCTTGATCCTACTCCTATTTGTGGTTTTGATAACATTTCCAAAAAAATTTAGGTATTATTACTCTTCCTATTAAGGTAGGTCCTATTATCTTATCTACTCCTATACATGTGATGCTTGGAACCCTTAACTACAATCTTCTTTTGGGACGACCTTGGTTACATTCTATGCATATTGTTCCTTCAACACTTCATCGTAAAGTAAAGTTTATATAAAACAACACAATATATACTCTTGTTCTTGATGATAGAGCTCAAAATTGTCTACGATCTAAATCCGACAATAAACCTATATTTACCCAAGTTCAACAAGAAGAAACTTTAGTGCCCAAGGATTATCCTTCTCCTAGTAGAGTCTTTTTTTTATGATGATTGGGGATCCTTAGATTTCACACCAACCTATATTGTATAATATAAAGTTCCAGATTTAGAACATGAACAAGTTGAATCTAATCAAGAAACCACGATAAAAACCCTTCTTTCTAATTATATTAGTAAAAATTTTTGTTTCTTCCAATCCTAATGAATGTTTAGAAACTATAAAATATGATTTTTGTGACATAGTGACATATGAAACTCCATTGACTTTCTCTGATATGGCTTCTCATTATGGTCTAGATTATTATTAACAAAAAAGGATTCAATGGTAAGGGATGTGGCATAAATGAACAAGGAATTTAAGTGCCCTTGGGAAATGAGGGGCATGAACATTATTGTAGACTGGGATATAATCCTTATAAATAATCTCATGCACCTTCTCTCAATATTTTTTATTGGTAATATGTTATTTTATTATTATTAAAGTCAACCAAGGGTAACTTGTCCCAAACCAAGGGTGGTAACAAGTAGGGATACTACATTCTTGAAATGGACCATAACAATGGAGTCAAGAAAATATCTCAAAAGAATGTCAACAACCAATAGTCTAAAAGCTTAACCAAGATTAATCTAAAAATTTATCCTACACTTGGAATAAGACTGTAGGATCATATCAAATGGTTCTTTCTTAGAAATTTTCTTATTATTTTTCACAATCTATCATCCCTCTTCAATTCTAGTAGCATCATCCTGCCAATCCAAGGACTTTCCTTTGGGAAACCTCATCCCATCTTTTGTGCCTGAGACCTCACCATTGCTATTTCCATCCTCCAACAAAATCTCTATTGGCTCATGATTCCCCAATGGTCTAATTTTTTCTCTTCCCTCTAGTGTAACAACATCATTGCTAGGCTATAACTCCCTAGTTGTCCCATCCATATTGGGATTACTATTGTGCAATATTGGTTGTTCATCTTGCGATAGAGATGTTGTAGACTTCTACACTAGATCCTCTACAACAATTTGGTAAAAGATCTTTTGTTTCTCTCCATGCTCCCTTTCTTTTCAACTATATAGTGTTAGTTGGCAATATATTTACACCAAGAAGCTTCCTTCTGAGTTCTCTCTTTAGCACATTTTGTAGCCATATGCCCTATTTGGAAGTATCTTCTACATCTGAAGGGGAACCCTTTGTAATACAAAGTTTGGACCCAATAACCCTTTGAATTTTTTATTTTGATTTCTACAAGAAACCCATTTGAAATATCTATCTCTACCAAAATATGAGCAAATTTGGAGTGTAGAAGGTTAGAAGAACCTTCATCTACCATCAAGAAAATTCCCAGTGAGTTACCAATCGTCTCAAGACATGAATCAAACCATAAATGAAGAGGGAGACAATGGAGCCTCAGCCATAGTGAGACTATTAAAAAATTCAGAATTTGGAAAGAAATCTAGATGCCAAGGTTTGAGCATAAGAGCATAATTATCCTCCCAACACCAAAAATGTTCATACAGTACCTTGTTCCTATCATGAATGTTGTCAAAGAAAAAAATATAGAACCCTTAGATGTAGGGTAGATCTAGACACAACCAATGAGCATGGGCTCCTAGTCGTCAGAAATCCAAGCATGTAGATCCCACAAGCTTTGTCACAGACCCCTAAAATGTCATATTAACCCTAGCTTTGAAAAAACTTGAACATTGTGAGTAACTTCCTCTTCCACTGTTTCATCCAAAGCCACAAAAATAGCATTGGATGATGAAGGCACAAAAACCCCAGGTGGAGGTGTTGGACATTCTTGAAGTCTTTTTAGCCTTTTTTCAGGTCGCAGGCGGGATTGAGGAAAAGAATCCTCCAATCCTTAACCTCGCCCTATTAGAATAACTGAGAGGGGGGGTGAATCAGTTAGAACCAGTTTCCTCACAATTATCCTTCAGTCCCAAATTCCTCTAGATGTATATCAAAACAATTTCAAACATATAATTCAACTTGGTGAAATTGTATTCTGTATCTCAAACTTTAGTCAATGGTGTTTACCAAATGTCAGTAAATTAATAGTGTGATTACTGATCTAGGTCAATAAAATAAAGTGTAAAGTAAAATAACAATCCACAACATTCATGCACATTGACACATATTTTTAACGTGGAAACCCTGCTAAGGGAAAAAACCACCTGGGACCAGTAACCCAAAATATTTTCACTTTTCTAAAGTGAGCTCGGTGAAGAGCCAACCTTGTTAAAGGTTACAATGCACACATTTAAATGTGACCTAGTTAGAGGATTTAAAACTAATAGTTCTCTCTTGACCATGCATTCACTATGGGGTCAAAAAGAAAACACTCAACATTCATTTGAATATTGTAATAAATACTTTCACTTTCCTACTCGATTAAGAGATTTATCTGTAGCAATGGTTAAATTGATATAGTAATGATATGATTCAAATACAACTTTGTTTTGCAAATTTTTTAGATCTATGCTAAGTACATAATACCTCTGATCAATTTGTTCACTTTAGTTCATCTGATTCACCATACTCAGTTATGCTCAGTAATGCTCTTTTCCTCTGTTTTCTCGGTGATGTCTGCAGAAAATGCTCGGTTATGTCTTTAACCAGTTTGATCAGTCATGCATAAACTTTTCATGTGCGCTTCAATTGTGTACATGATTCAAAATAAATCTCGTCTCTTATATAGACATCATGTCTCATTTAATTTTCATCCTTTAGATTTTCCGCTTGATCTCCGTCATTGATTTTACTATTTAAACCTTCCTCGGAAGTTGTGTTAAGAACACATTTCAATCTTTGTCGTCCAATATTCATTGAATTTTTATAGCCGTTTGATCAAAATAACAAACTTTATCTTTTACCTCGAAATCATCAATTGCCAGCTCAACATTCTAGTCAGCCTCAGTTTGAATTAATTTCTCGGTCAATACCTTGTTGTGTCGGCGATCCCTTGCTCAGTTATCATTGTGCTCGGTATACACTGTGTTTTACTCGGTGTTCACTATCTCTTGGTGTATACAGAACTCATTATTTTCTGACCACATAAACTTTGTTTGTTCCACATCTTCAATACATAAAAAATGTTTTCCACCATAATAATACTCAAATAAGTTGACATAAATGACAATACATTAACTGAAAATGTTTATCATCACATCTACGACTCAGTTGAATATCAAGAAATTACTTCAAACATACAATCATTTGTAGTTCATCACGCCCATCCTGAGACAAACTCTAATTTTGAATCAGTTTCCCATTAGCAACATTTCATGTATCCATTACAACAGAGACCCTCATCTTCCGAAAAGTAATAAATTCCTTCACCCCATCCACCACTTCTTTTTAGTATCCACTTCAATACCCCTATTTGAGATTTTGAAACCAAGAATTTTTTTTCTATCTACACCAAAAGCACATAATTCCCTTCACTTCCTTGCTCAAAATAGATAACACTTTCTCATGCAATGATGATTATCACAAAGCATTTGAACAGTTCAAGCAATATCTTACTAATCCTCCCATATTACAACCCGCTCAACCTAATCAACCATTTTCCTTATACAATCATGCTTCCTCTAATGCTTTGATAGTCATTCTAGCTCAACGAGATCAAAGAAGAAAGGATCGATCAATGTACTACATTAGTCATACTTTTTTGGACTACGAAATCCAATATACTCCCACAGAAAAGCAATGGATTGCTCTAGTTTTGCTACCCAAAACTCATACATTATCTTCTTAATGTAAAAATTATTGTCATTATATAATTTGATCCTTTAAAGCATCTTTTCTCAAAAAAAGATCTTTCAGGATGCTTGCTAAATGGGTTATGATGCTAAGAAAATTTGATTTAAAATTTGTTTCTCAAAAATAAATCAAAGGGAAAGATTTGACTGATCATCTAACTACATCTCCTTCACCGAATGCTACTTCTGATTCCATAAAATTCCCCAAGGAATTTTTCTTTCTTATTCATTTTGATGATACATGAGAATTATTCATTAATAGATCTAGATGTCGGATTAGATCTGGTGTTTGTGTTATCCTCGTATCTCCTTTGAGGAAAATGATACCTTTGGCATATTGTCTAAAATTTATTTGTACTAATAACTTTGTAGAATATGAAGCCCTTATTGGTGGATTAAAGGCGTACTTATCCCTTAAAGTGAAAAATATACACATCTTTGGAGATTCACAGTTGATAATTAAGAAAATTAATGGAACTTATCAAGCTAAACATTCTAATTTATCTCAATATAATGACCTTTCTTTAACCTTACTCAATAATTTCTCCTCCTACTCTATTTCCTCTTTACCTCGCAAGGATAATAGACATGCAAATGGTATGGAAAGTGTGACTTCCCTTATCTCTTTAGATCATAATGTTGATAGCTACCAATTCACCATACATAATATTGTGAGTCCCACTATATCTCAAAGTTCTAGTGATGCCATTTGTTTCTTTAGTCTTAATTCAAATTTATGGTATTTACACATCTTTCACTATCTACAAGATGGTACTTTCCTTGAAATGGCTTCAAGAAACACTAGAGCTCGAATCCATAAACTTTTTACAAGATACATTATTAATTCTAATATTCTTTATAGATGATCTTACATTGGTCTTCTCCTACAATGTCTTAACAAAATTGATATTCCTATGGCTCTTCAAGAAGCTCATTTGGGATCTTGTGGTGGTTATTTTGGTATAAAATCCTTAGTTAAAAAGCTCCTTTGTATGAGACATTATTGGAATACTATGGAACAAGATTATTTTTCTTTACTCAAAAAGTGTCCTGAATGTCAACATCACCAAAACTTTATCCATGCTCCTGCACATGAACTTCACTCCCAGGTAGCTTCATGGGCCTTTAACCTTTGGAGATTGGGTCTCATTGCAAAAATATCACCTCCTTCCTCTCAAGGATATACCTACATTATCACCACTACAGATTACTGTACTAAGTGAGTAGAAGTCGCTCCACCTCACTCTACTACAATTGAGGTGATTTTTAATTTACTTCTAGAGAATATCATTTCTTGATTTGGTATTCCTTCCATGATGATATCTGATAATGGTACTCCTTTTAAGAATAAGGAAGTAACAAATTTTTTGGATAAGTATCATATTACGAAACATTTCTCTACTCCTTATCATCCTCAATCTAATGGTAAATATGGGGCATCCAATAAGATATTGAGAAAATTCTTAGGAAGACTATTAATAAACATGTTAAGGATTGGCATACTCAATTAACCTATTCCTTATGGGCCTATAGGATGAGTGTTCGTACTACTACAAGAAAAACTCCTTATAATTTAGTTTATGGTGTGAACGAGATCATGCCTTTGGAGTTGGAAATACCTTCGCTAATGATTTATCTTAGTGGAATTACTGATAATGACACTTATAGAGAAAAATGTCTTCAACAACTTGAAATGTTGGATGAACAACGTATTAATGTCCTTGAACATATTCAATAATATCGTAAGTCCTTAAATAGGAAATATAATAACAAAGTGATTGAATGATCTTTCATAGTTGGAGATTTGGTTCTTTATGAGAATAAGCATAATGTTAATGCCCTACTCAAAGAAAGATGAAAATTCAGCCCTAATTGGCATGGTCCATTTATCATAACATAATTCTACAGTTTTAGTGCATATAAGATAACTAATATGGATGGTATACCCCTTAAAGACCCCTTAAATGTTATGCATTTGTGTCAGTACTATGCCTAATTCTTGTCCTCTTTTCTTTCTCTCTCTTCCCTTCATGTCATTTCCTCTAAAAATTACCTGTGTATTTGTATCTTTACAATAGATAGCTAATATGGATGGTATACCCCTTAAAGACCCCTTAATTGTTATGTATTTGTGTCGGTACTATGCCTAATTCTTGTCCTCTTTTCTTTCTCTCTCTCTCTTCCCTTCTTCATTTCATTTCCTCTAAAAATTACCTATGTATTTGTATCTTTACAATAGAAAATATGTGTTCATAGTTAAAGTCTTTTCTATTTTCATTTATTTCTTCATTCTTGACAAAACAAAGTATTTGTTTTGTGTTAGATTAATTTTTCTAATATGTTGATCATTCTTGGGTTAGAATATTAATCAGAGATACACACTTTCTAGTTCTTCCATATTTGATGTTTGGATGGATTAGTGTTTAGTTAATGTTTATAGCTAAAACTACATGTTCATCTATCTACATAAACACATCACATTGCAGTAGTTGCATTTAATTAAGACTATGTTTTGATTAAATCACATGTATATCATTTTTTTATTGCATTGATGTAAAAAATCAATCATAATGCAATTAAAAATATAAATATACATCAAACATAAACATCATAAATCCACATATATGTAAATTTCATCCACATAGTTGACACTGATCAAAATGTGCCCTATAACTTAAAATACAAATATTAAAGAATTCCAAATTAATTCTCCTCCATAGGGTGATGGCTCCTTGAGCCCCATGGTCTATGATGAGAGTATGGTGGACGTGCCATATAAGATGAAGGTATATGGGATTCCATGTGTTTGACTCCTAGTGATGCTCTTCAACTCGTAGAATTGAATGACACCTCACAGCTCCTATAGCTCAAGTCAAGCATCTGCTATCTCTTGCTCCATCCGCTCCATTGATAATTGGAGTCACTCTCAATCCTCTTTCCCTAACCTACATCTCTATATATAGGCTCAAATATATCCTTATGAATCCCAGGGTCTTGTTCTAATCTATATCTTATCTATCAAGATGACGGGATTGAAAGGAAAAAGCCAAGATAAAAGAAATGAAAAATAATCCAAGAGAGTTAATTGAAGAGAATATTGTTACCATGATAAATGCATAAACTTGGAGAAATCACCAAAAGATCTAAGACAAGGAAACAAGAAGTTTTGAAAGGGGAAAAGAAAAAAAAAACCCTTGTGAATTATGTGTGTGTGTGTGTGTGTGTGTGTGTGTGTGTGAGAGAGAGAGAGAGAGAGAGAGAGAGAGAGAGAGAGGCTCATTTACAATAATATCATGTGTTGAAATAAGAGAGAGGAGCATATCTTAAATAGAGATGAGGAGAGGAGTTACAAAGTAACTCACAAATCTATGAATGCCACCATTCATGATAGATGTGTGAAAAGTGTCAACATCCTCTTAAGGAGGATAAACTATTTTCCTTAATAAAGGAATTACAAAGAAATGGAATGTCCTCCTACTTGTACTAGAGGAAAAAATACATGTAGGACACCTTGGTTTACCCTAAATTAGATAAATGCAACCAAGGAAATATTAAATATTCTAACACCCCCCCTTAATCTTTACTTGGGGAGTTTACATCAATGGGTATCAACCCCAAATTTCTACAATGAAATTAAAACTTCTCTTTAGAAAGAGGTTTTGTCAAAATATCAACAACTTGATCTTCTCCCTTGCAACAGATGAGTGAGACTTGATTTTTTTCAACTTTTTCTCTAATGAAGTGATGTTGGAGATAAATATGTTTTTTCCTTGCATGAAAAATATGATGCTTTTCCAAGGTAATGACACATTGGTTGTCACGATACAAAGGTGTAGGCTCGTGTTGAGGTAGACCCATATCTTCAAGTAATCTTCTAATCCATAAAGCTTCTTTAGAGGCATTAGTACATCCTTTATATTCAGCTTCAGTAAAACATAGAGAAATAGAATGTTCCTTATTTACTTTTCAAAGAGATTGCACCTATTCCAACAAAGAAACAATATCCACAAGTAGATTACCCATCATTGGGATCTCCTCCAAGATTAGAATTAGTAAATCCTTTTAAAGTAAAATCAGAATTTGTATCATAAAATAAACCAACATCAATAGTGCCTTTAATATACCTTAAAATTCTTTTTGCAACTTTGAAATGAGTTTTTTGAGGTTTAGACATAAATCTAGAAGCTAAACCTACACTATAAGCAATATAAGGTCTAGTAAAAGTTAGATAATTTAAACTTCCAACTAGTTGTCTATACAAAGTAGCATCAACTAAAGGAGTTTTCATATCAAGCATTAACTTAGTTCCCAATTCTCATAGAAGGGAAACATGAACAACATCATTCATCTTAAATTTTTCTATTAGATCATGAGCATATTTACTTTGAGATAGAAAAATGCCCTTAGGGGTTTGCAAAATTTGCATTCCTAAGAAATAATGTAAAATCTCTAAATCAGTCATTTGAAGTTTTTGATTAAGTTGAAACTTAATATCATAAATTAAATAATTTGAACTTGAAGTAAGAATCAAATCATCTACATATAAAATGATAATAACAATGTCATCTTCACTATGTTTATTGTATAGATTATTATCATTTTTGCTTCTAATGAAACCTTGAGAAATAAAGAAAGAATTGATTTGGAATACCATTCTTTAGGAGATTATTTTAATCCATAGATAGATTTCTTTAATTTCAAACTAAATGTTCAGTACCTTCTTTAATAAAACTAGGAGGGTGAGCCATATAAATTTCTTCATGTAAGTCACTATTTAGAAAATCACTTTTAACATCCATTTGGTGAATAGGCCAATTCATTTTAGAAGCTAAAGCAAGAGCAAGTTTAAAAGTAGGCATTTTAGCAACATAAGCAAATGTCTCATTATAATCTAAACCTTTTATTTGAGAAAAACCTCTAACAACTAGTCTAGCTTTAAACTTACCAATTTCATTATTGGCATTTAATTTTGTTTTGTGTGACCATTTGCATGAAACCAAACTCTTACCATGAGGTAAACTAACTAAATCCCAAGTGTTATTATAAATCAAAGTATCACATTATTCTTTCATAGCTTTTTGCTAATGAGGTTGTATGTTGTCTTGTTCAAATGATTTAGGTTAATTAGTATTCATAATAGAAGACATCAAAGCATAATTGCAATAATTAACTCGCCCAGGTTGAATTCCACCCATTCTAGCTATGTAATCATCACTTTCATAAAGTAAATTTTTAAACCAATTAGGTTGTCTCTTAGAAGTAATAGACTCATCACTAGATGAAGAATCTTTAAGAGTAGAACTAGTATGATCATTATCACTATCACTAGAAGGAAGAGAAATAGATGCATTAGGAGTAGGGTTTAGAGAAGGAGGTTGTTCCTCCACAACCACAAATTTACTTCCACTAAATTTAGCATCTTGTACATTATAACAATCATGTAATCCATTTTCCGCAATACAAACATCTTTAGCAACTTGAACTTTGTTAGTAGTATGATAATAAACTCTATATCCTTTAATTTTTTCATCATACCCAATAAATATATAAGGAGAATATTTAGCATCTAATTTGTGCCTCTTTTATTTAGGTTTATGAACATAAGCAATTGAACCAAAAATTCTTAAATTTTCCAAATTGGGTTTCCTACCAGACCAAGCTTCTTCAGGAGTTTTATCTTTCAAAGCTTTAGTGAGGTTCCTATTAATGAGATATGTAGCACAAGCCATTTCTTCAACCCAAACCTTATAATCCATATTTTAGAATGCAACAAATATCAATCCATTTCAACAATAGTTCTATGCTTCCTTTCTGCCCCACCATTTTTTTGTGGTGTATAAGGAATGGTAAGCTCATGTTTTATACCAAAAGATTTAAATTATGAATAAAAATCATTATTAACATATTCCTTCCCCTTGTCAATTCTAAGAATTTTAATCTTAAAACCAGATTGCCTTTCATCAAACATATAAAATTTTTGCAAATATATCAAGAACTTGATCTTTACTATGCAAGAAATAGACCCGAGTTCTTCTTGAAAAATCATCAACGCAAGTTAGTGCATACCTTGATCCTTGGATGGAGTTATTCTCCATGGGTCCCAAAAATTCACTATGAATGAGGTGCAACTTATGATGTACTCTCCAAGATTGACCATGTGGAAAGGGTTCCCTATGCATATTACCACTCATGCAACCAATGCATATAATTTTGGAAGGAACAATATTAGGTAATCCATCAATCATATTTTATTTTTGAATCAAAGAGATATAATCAGAATTCAAATGGCCTAGCCTTTTATGCCATACATTAAAGTCAATATTAGCATGCAATGAGTACCTTGAAGTTTCAAACTCATTAAAATTTAAATAATTTATCATGATCCATTTTGGAATTAGCAACAACTTGGTCAAATTTGGGATCAACAACATAGGACATGTCCTTATGAAATTCAACCTTAAAAGCTTTACATAATTGAGCTACTGAAAGAAGATTGGATTTTAATTTAGGAACATAAAGAACATAATGCAATTTTCCATTAGGAATAGTAACATCACCAAAACCTTCAACATTTCAACTATGATTATTAGCTAATTGAATTGGTATGTTTAAAGTATCAGGTTTCAAGGAATCAAAAACTTCTCTATGAGATGTAACATGTTGAGATGCACCACTATCAATAATCCACTCTAAAGGGTTAGAAACATTATAAATAAATGTAAATGCATGACATGATTGATTACCATTACTCTTCTTATAATGAGACTTTTGAGTATTTTGATTGATAGGGTTCTTTTCAATTTGTTTTTAAAAATAATTGCTAGTCAAATGACCATCTTTCCCACAATAGGTACAATGGGGTTTTTTATTAGGACTATTTTTTTTATTACAATGATTAGTATTATGATTATTATTATGGTTATGATAGGGCCTAGAATTAAATTTTTTATTGGAATGAATATGATGATTATGATTATTATTTGATCTAAACTGATTTTGATTTTGATTTTTAGACATAAATTCATGTTCATTATATTTAAGAGTACCAAATTATATCAACTTCGCTTCCTCTTGACGCAATAAATCTTGAAAAATGATATAAGTTAATTGAGTATCTAAACTAGGACTATCAAGTTGAGAATGCACATTAGTAATAAACTATTGAAATTGCCAAGGAATACATTTCTTTAAAATAATATGAATTAACGAATATGAATTAAAGTGACTCCTAAACCATTTAACTGACTTTTAATGGAATCAAATTTAAGAAAAAAATCATCCATAGATTTAAAATCAGTATACGTGATATCCTCCAATTGATCTTAGAGTTGAATCTTTCTTGATTCATTTGGGCTATCATAGGTTCAAAATATCCCATGTTGCATGTGTTGTAGTACAGTTAGCAATCAAAACATATATTCTGGGACTCAAAGAAATTCCAATTAGGCCAAGTGCTTCCTCATTTTTAGCATTCCAAGCGTCTACGTCAATTTGAGAAGTAGCGGGTGGAATAGAAGTAGCACTAGTAGCAACATCTAACATATGTTTAAAACAAAAAATGAATGAAATACATATTTTCCAAGCATGATAGTTAGTATTGTTTAATTTAATCTCAGGAATAAGAGTAGACATAATTGCACAATAACGTAGAAATACTAAAAATAATTAAATAATAATGAATAAAAAATAGCGATAAAGGACTATTAAATAATGATTTAATAGAGTTTAACCCAATGTTAATAATGGTTTGAATTCATTAAATAAACATTTAAAAGAGTTCAATTTTTTGTTAAAACTTGAAAACACAATGAAATTTAAACTATTAAAAAGAAAATAAACTCTTATACTATTGAAATGTTCTTATTAAAACTTATTAAAAACTATATAAAGTTTAGTTAAAAATATTTTAAAATCGATGTATTTATATTATTTTAAAAAATAATTTATTTAAACGATTTTAAAAAGAGTCAAACTAATTTAAAAAATGTATGACTTGTCAAACTATTTCCAAACTTAGATAATACTCTGCGATGAAATCCATTTGCAGGTCTCTAAGGATTGTTAGAGGGATTGCAGAGATATGACAGAGGCATCATTTGGAGCGGTTGGGTTGGGATTGGAATGTTTGATAGACATCATTTGGAGAAGTTGGGAGGATAGAAGATGCTAGAAAAAGAATGAAATCCCACACAAAAGGGGAATTACAAGATTGTTTCATCCTTGCAGGCTGACCTCAACACACTAAAAGCCAAACATTTTTCCTTTTAAACAGGCATCTGCGTTTCAAAAATCTACTTGGCTTCCCACATATTCTGTCATTGAACATGAACTGCAATTTTCTCAAACATTTGGGAGGCAACGTTTGGAGCGACAACATTTTTGATACCACCGCCAAACAAGGTGAAGCGTTTGACAAAGTAGAGAGATGAGATGATACTAGTAGAGGGATGATAACAATGATTTTTTTAATCTAAAATACAGAGAATCTAAGCACACTGCTTATTAATGCAAAATTCTAGTAACAAAGAAGAAAGAGATTTAAACAAAGTCTGATTAAGATTAACATTCAAATCAAACACAGTCAAATAAATGTAAACACAAATAGATTTAACATGAAAATGAAACTAATAAATACATATTACTATTAAACTTGCAATAAAAACCGTGAGATAATATTTTATCAATACATCTACACAAAAATAGATGAGAAACCTGCAAATAAACTCAAGGGATAAGAGAAAAATGTAACCTTGTGTTTACACAATTGAGGTTAAGGCTTTTTTTTAAAAAAATTGAAAATTATAGTAAACTCTCTGGAAACAAGCCTTCCAGAGAGGGTTAGTAACAAAAAATAGATATTCAGAAAATCCTTCAAATACAAATGAGTTAAGAAAGACATTCAAGCTTCTTTCTCTTCAATAATGTCTCCAAAATAAGGTGTGCTCCACAAAATGGTAACCTTCAACAAATTTCACTAAAATAAGGATTAGTAACCTATGCGCTGATACCATGAAAGGAAAAAATCAGGAGCAAACGAATGAACAATAATATAAGAGAGTTAATTGAAGAGAATATTGTTACCATGAGAAATGCATAAACTTGGAGCAATCACCAAAAGAGCCAAGACAAGGAGACACAAATTTTTGAAAGTGGAAAAGAAAAGAAAAAACCCTTGTGAATTATGAGAGAGAGAGAGAGAGAGAGATCATTTACAATAACATTATGTGTTGATATTAGAGATAGGAGCATCTCTTAAACATAGATGAGGAGAGGAGTTACAAAGCATCTCACAAATCTGTGAATGCCACCATTCATAATAGGTATGTGCAAAGTGTCAACATCCTCTTAAGGAGGATAAACTATTTTACTTAATAAAGGAATGACAAAGATATGACATGTCCTCCTACTTGTACTAGAGGACAAAACACATGTAGGATACCTTGGTTTATCCTAAATTAAATAAATACAACCAAGGAAAGATTAAATATTCTAACAGAGATCCACAATGCTAATGAAATACCTCTAAAAACCTTACTCACAAAGTTAATCCATCCACTGGTGCCAAATGTAATATTTGAAAATCATTTCAATAACATGTCATATCATAAAAATATTTCATCTAAATATATACTTTGAAAATTTAATCTTTTGTACCTAGATATCATTCCTCATACTCATAATTGTTAGTAGCCATAACCTATGGGGATTTACCCCAAGATATTGTTGGGGGAATGGAATGACTAATCTCTCTCCACATTATCATATGGTGACCTCTCTCAAGGATGGTCTCTCTAAGGAGGCTCTCTATGGTCGTCTCCTCAGAGGGGAAGTATCAATCTCTTTTGTTTCCTCCTTTGCTACTTTGTGGTCCTCTCCCATAAGTGCATCCTTTGGCATGGCTCTTGGCTACTCATGTTCATCTTCATCTTTGGTTATTTCTAGCCATGCCCTAGTGCATGGCCTCAGGTCTCTCATAGGGTAGTCCATTAGAGAGATGAATCTCACTCCATGAATGCGAGTGTGTCTAAGATACTCTCTAAATACACCTAGATCAACTATAGTATATGGTAGATATGTATCTTTTCCATCCTTTGAAGTTGAATATATATCCTCTATATCATCCGGTGTAGGCCTTAGTTGGGCCCAAGACTCTAAATAAAGTGATGCACATAGGAATAGATAGGTATTTATCAAAGAACACCTAGTGGGAAGCCGAACTACCTCCTCACCCCGTCAAAATAGAAAGGAACCACAATATAGTTGTGCCTCCCTTCCAACAACCTATCTCTTTGTATGCATCTGAACTGATGACTCATACTTATCTATACTGACACCCGCTGGTAAGGTCTCCATATGATATTGGTTGGCTTAAACCAATCCATGATGACTCTCCAATATAGTATATCTCTCCACTACCATATTTTTCTAAATGCATAAGAAAATGTGTGTCGGTCTATACTGTGTATCTCAATAAAGAATGCAATAGGCTACATGCAAGAAATATCCTCAATCATCCATACCTAAATTAGAGTGCAGGTAGTAAGGTTCCATAGCTAATATCGAATAAAATTTCCCAACTCATAGTATGAGTAGGCAAGAATACTCCTCCCCCATGAAAAGACAGTACCATGCTCTAAATGGTATGTGTTAAAGGTGCCAGAAAGGTAGTCCCTCTACAATAAGGAGTCACCATAACTGCAATGGTACCTATCATCACCTTCCACACCATGGGAATATCCTCTGATGTATGTAAGAGTGCATCTAGAGATATCTGATTAATATGGTTATTAGGGTGAGAATGACCTAGATAATACATCTAATCTCACAATCTTTGTATCAAATCATGAATCAACACACCTAATTATCTCCCTCGAATAGGTATTTTTAGGATGTGATACACATCCTCTAATGTAATAGTGATCTCTTTGGTAGGCACATGGAATTTTGATGTATCCTCATCCCATCTCTCAATAAGAGTCATCAACATAGCGTGGTGGTATCTCATTCATGGAAAATGGTATGCCTTGTATAGCCCAACATCTCTAAGTAAGGCTAAATAATCAGAACTCAACTCTCCAAACCATCCTCTCAGGTATGACATCAACTTGAAACATGTGCTCTCTCACATAACTAGATGTTCCTATAATCACAAATCAACAAAGCAGTATCAGAAAATAAACCATATCTGGCAATCAAACTGAATCACAATACTGAAAAAATCTAGATTCTGGGTACACATTGACTTTCTTGAAACATGTCAACTTTTTTATGGACATGTCAAGTTCTAGGGTATAGGTCAACTTTTTTGGGACAGGTCAATTTTCTAGGGGAAGGTTGACTTTTTTGGGATAGGTCAACTTTGTGGGTACAAATCAATTTTTTTGGGTACAAGTCAACTTTCTGGAATCTGGTGCCCCGAAAGGTTCAAAATGACATAACAAACCTATAATGCAACACTACGTCTACTACAAAAAGTCAAAATACTGGGAAAGAAAAATAAAACACGTGTTTTGAGGCTTACCTCATCAAGGAGCATCCCCTCTTGCACACCACGTCTTAGGACCTCGATCCTCATTGGATTTATCTCCTTCCTTGATATTTTCTTCCTCCTTCACAAGAACAGGCAAACGATAACAATAAGAATGAGGTTTTCAATAAGGTCACACTCCTATTTAAAGTAACTTTTAGGTTACTTTTTCAAATTTTATTTACTAACACTTTTAGGTCTTTTAATACATATATTCACTTAATTGATCATAACTTGAGCTAGAAAACTTTGATTTCCACATTGTTTATTGCACTGGAATCATGATTCAGTTTCCTATCTATCCAAGCACCTTTTCAAATGTTTCAAGCTCAATAAGAATCATATATATATAAGCATTTTTCATCAATATGCATTCATAATTTGTTGTGGTATACATGATTCCCTATTTCACCTTCCTGAAAGAAAGCCAAAATAGGGGGCATATAGCTACCAATGAATTTCATCAGTTCTCTAGTAAGTCCTAGGTGATTTGTGGTTCTTCACTAACATGTAGTTTTACAGATTGTGATTCGTAACTTTCTTTTGTAGGAATTGTGCACTGGGGGCTTTGATACATCTTTCTCCTTTACTATTTTCCTATAATTTAGCTTGCATATGCACATAGTGTCATATACTACTAGAGTGGGGGCTAAACGTATCATCCTAAATTGTAAGCACATATCTCTACAATTTCATGATGGTTTAGCACCTTCCTTAGTGTATTTTCATTATAGTTTTCATAATAGAACTTCATAATTGCGCTTATTACATACCTAATTTGAATATGGGTCCTCTAATATCTTCAAACTTGTTCAAAATTGAGGTGATATCTTATTTCTAAGTGTCCTCTATTTTTCCTACAATTCCAAAATTCATTTCATCTACTAGGCCCTATTTGAACTTTTATGGTGTCAGAGTAATTTCCCCACATCAAAATGAGAAATCTATACTTATCCTACAATTACTAACTAACCGAGACCTCAAGACAAAATTTCCCTAGAACACATCACCATTGGCGATATGTATCTAGGGTTTTGAGCCCAAATTTGGGACAGGGTCCCATCTTGAGGTATTTGCGAGGTATTAGGATCTATGGTCAGCCTTTCCCAATTCTATCTCCCTATTTTAGGATAAAATCTACCTACGCACTTCAATTTCACATCATGAAAGAAATTTCAAGGTTGAATCCCCAATTTGAAAACATCCCATGAAGTGAGGACATTTATAATGTGAATTTGAAGTTATTCATGCTATTGTCATAAATTTTTGTCGTTGATGTCAACACATCTTATGTTTCTTCATTTTTTGGGTGTATCAATTATTGTGTATCGATAGTCTTGGCGGTATATGTTTCTATACCAATAGGATGTGTGTCTTGGTAGAACTTTTCACTAACATATTTCTCTTTAGGTCATGGTTATACATTGTGTACAACATTTGGTGGATCAGTTATTTAGGTTGATCCTTTATAGAGTGTGTTTATTTTTGATTTGGTCCCATCCATTGTTATGTAATGTGTTCATTATGTCCATTGGAACCAATGGCTTCAGAGTTAGTATTGCATGTTGGCATGTGCAAGGAAATTTGAATTGATCGAGGTGGTCCACATTTCATTCCTTACCATCGCACAAATTTCTTGGTGCAACCTATTTCAAATTGCATTTGGCCGACATGGTTTATGACATCAAGTAGTATAAGAAGGGAAAGCATTCTTGTTTCTCATGTGACTTATGTTTTTCTTATATGTGAAATTATTGTAAATCTATTTCTGGAGATCTATGTTTTTTTGATCATGCAAGTGGAAAATTATTGGTGACAATGATCTCAATGTTGGATTCAATTTTGTTTTGAATATACTTTGGAAGTGAGCCTCTTTGTACTGGTAGTGAGCCTCTTGTATTGGCAGTGAGCCTCTTGTATTGGAAGTGAGCCTTTTTCATATTTAAGGGTAGTTATACCAACTATAAATGAACCTTTCCTACAATGAGCACAACTGACAATAAGCCTTTTTATAAATCACCTTAACTGGTGTTTACATTTAATGATAATTATCTTCTCTGTGGTTTTCCTAGTTTGGGTTTTCCAAGTAAATATTGGTGCTCGATGTGTTGGCATTCCCGTGTTTACATGTTTACATTTTATGTGAATGTATTATGTGTTAACTAAAAGATTAGAAGTTGTTACTACTATTGTTTAATAGTTTATTGACAAAGAAATTTTTTATAAGTTGTGTGGGACTAACTGATTCACTTTTCTTCTCAGTTATTTGGCATGTTCAAAAATTGGTATCAACACCTTGTTCCTTGGTAAAGAGACTATAGTTCATGGAAAGATCAGATGAAGGGTTATTTGGTTTTGGTTGGTTACAAGTCCTGGAAGTATTTGGAGATAAAGTATGTATTTCCTCATAATAGGCTTAACACTCAGAATGAAATTGGTACATATGAGCATAATGAAAAATAAAGGTATGTTATTTCTAGAGCTTTATCAAAGACTGAACTGGATAAAGTTATTTCTTTGAAGATTTATTATGAATTTTGGGAAAATATGAAGGAGATCTATGAATGGAATGATAGATTTAAGTTATCTAATACGCTTACAACTAAGAGACACTATGAGAATTTGAGAATGAAAGATGGTGAGAATATTAAAATTTATTTTCAGAGAGTTGAGAATGTGGTTGGTATAGGAGCACCCATCTCTGATTAAAGTGATGAAGAATAGCATGAGGAACATGTGTTGATGTTTTCTTTTGTGTTAAGGTTTCAATTTCTCAATGTTTGTAATAGAGTTCCCTAACTTGTAACTCAATGTCATGGAATGGTGTATTATGAACCACCATGAACATATGAGACACGGGACAATAGTTGTGAGTTCTTAGGGATTTAGAGTCTTTTAGGATTTTTTTCATGTTTTTAATAAGGTTGGAACAGCCCCATGTCATGAGGGGTCAAGTTGTCATGGAAATGCAACTTTCCTAGCAACTTTGTAAAAGTTGTCAATAATGCAATTTTGCATTTTGAGAACATTTCTTGCAAAAAAAGTGTATTTTCATTCCCAACAGCTCTAACTTTCAAATGTTGGTTATGAACCATTGGGGGAAGACATATTTATCCCAATTCATCCATTTTCAAAGGATGATAATGATTGTACGAAGTTTTGAGAATTGTAAGCAATTAAAATATGTTCAGATTTCATGTAAAAAACTATGTTCCGAGCATGTACAAATTGGATGTGGTATCTGATTAATTTGTAAATCTTATGAAATTTCATATCTTCTATTCTAATCTTTTTTGAGGAGTTGATGTGGTAAGGATTAAAAGTTGTTTAATTTTCTTGTTCACTAGTCTATATCATCTTGCGAAACCCTCTGAGATAAGGGTGTGGAGTTCAAATCGCTATAACTTGTATTTCCACCATAAAAAATTGATGATACTCAATGAAATACAAGTTAGGCCTATTTACTTTAAGATTCTTAAAGCTAGGGTTATGGAAGTGCATGAGTCAAGGGGAAATCTGATGCGTTAGGTGGACATTTGGATGTGGCCACCTATTATTTGTTAGAATATGTTAAGGTTTTGAGAGATGGGTGTTGAACCAAAGGGTCTACCTTTGGATTTAGTAAATTTTTGGATGCCCCTTGAAGAAATAATAATTGGTTTGGAGAAAGAGAAAGCAGATATGGTGGTCCCTTTGTAAATCGAGACCTAATTGCCCCATTAGGTCTCTGGTCTTTTCCTTAATTGAGCTCTTTGTTGTGAGGATCAGAAGAAACCACTTTAAGAGACTGTATAAATCCAAAAAGGGTATCAAAAAATACTATTATTTTGGTTTTTACTTTGGGGTAATTTAGATTTGTGCCCTAAAAACTAGTGGGATAGGGTTGCTAGCCTTATTAGTACTTTGTGAAGTAGGTACCCCTAGAAGAGTTGTATAACCTATTCTGATGCATGGATTGGGTTTTTTGAACCATTTTGGGACCAAATCCATGGATATTGAACTATTTTGATAGAGGAGGCATTTGAGGGTGAGTTGATGTCCAAATAAGCCCTTAGAACCTTAGGAGAAGGGAGTAGGTGTGAAGGGATCACTTAATACTTGTCTTTTTTTTATGAAGATGTTTTGGGAGGATTTACCTTAGGGTGTAGAGTATTTCTTGTTAACACCAACCTTTAAGGATTTTAGGGTGTTAGGGGTTAAGATTGATGACATGTAACTGATTAAATGTTTGATAATGTTAAGTTGAAGATAATGCAAGAGATTAAATCAGTTAATGGTTTGTATTGTTATTGATGTCAACTTGATATCATCTGTACAGTCATGTATATAATGCCAAAGACTTCAGAGAATCAATGGAACAAAGATTATGCTTTCAGTAATGCATAAAAGTCAATTATTCACTAAGTGACAGATAACACCAACGGAGTGCACACCATCGGTAAAGGCAAAGAACCAAAGTCACAGTGATACCCGATGAGCAGAAGACAGTGTTGCTCGATGAAGAAAAATCACAGGATGCCTGACAAGTTGAGAACAAAGTTGCCCAACGAGTAAAATCTAATGATGCCCGATGGACAGAGATCCTGAAGTTGACTAGAGTCACACCGATGGAACTGGTAGTTGTCACTGACAACTAATTGCAGAGTTGACCGACAGGATAGAGAGTTCAAAAAATGACAAAATATCTAGCTGGCAAGAGCTAAAGATAGACTTAACTAGTTGTTTTCATTGTTTTATTCGACCAGAGTTAAGTGATTGATTTAAAGAAGATTTTTACAGTTGGCATAAAGATAACTACGAGATAAATTAGGAGTTATGCTTTAAATCAGATTGGCTGGATTGTTTTTCAAGCCAAGAATCAAGAATCAAGAAATGGTGAATATCATGTCTATATAAGAGACAAGCTTAATTCATTTCCACGTCACATGAAAGGGGAGTGAATAATGAGAGGATGCTAAAGAGAAACTGATGAAGGATAACTTCATTCAATCTTGATCAATCAAGCTGAAGGAGAGCTAAAGAATTCTGCAGACACCGACGAACAGTGAAGCACATCATCACAGAGAGAAAAGTGTGGAGCACAAAGAATTGAATTGATACATTTATCAGAGAGGTAATGTACTTAAATAGATCTAAAAATTTGCAATTCAAGTTACATTAGAAACAGGTCATTGTGTTTCAGTTTAACCATTGAAGCATGAAGTCTCTTAACAGAGCAGGACTTAACAGTATTCTATATATTGAGGTACATCCAAAGGAGTGCCAAAAGGGTTGATTCATGAAAGTAGAATTGGACTTTCCAGATACTTATTGAAGATCTAAGAAGAAGGCTGATTCAAGGATGGTAGCGAGATTTTCCTAAAGCCTATTGACAGTGTAAGAAGGAGGCTGATTCAAGGATGGTAGAAAATAGATGCCTGATACTAAGTGACAACCTCTATGTATAAAATCCTCTAACAAGGTCACACCTAACAGTGTGTTTGTAACCTTTAACATGGTTGGCTCCTAACAAGGCTCACTTCAGAAGAGTGAAAATTTGGGGTACC
>MU227479.1:0-14326 GCA_018584345.1 Thuja plicata | reverse complement strand
TTAAAGATAAGTTTTTGAAGCCACTAATTCACCCCCCCCCCCTCTCAGTGATTACTAATAATTGGTATCAAAGCTTGTGTGATTATAAGGAAGGTTTCAAGACCTAAGTCAGGATCACAAGATGAACAGACGAGATGTGCCCAAGTTGAACAAAGACAACTTTTCTTCATGGAAAAGTAGGATAAGAATCCACTTATCAGGTATTGGTAATGATGTTACTCAATTCCTAGATACTGAATATGTGTTGCCTACAGGAGTATTGATAGTGGATCAATTGAGAGAGAAGCATGAGCATACCTGCATGGTTATAGAGCTTTCTTCCTCACTCTCTGATGTTGAATTTGAAGATGTCAAGGATTGCAAAACTGCAAAGAAAATGTGGGACAAACTAAAGCTTGTACATGGAGGTGATACAAATGTTCTGAGAGCCAATGCAGAAAGCCTTAGAGGAAAATTTGATGATCTCAGAATGAAAGAAGGAGAAAACATCACAAGAATAAAAGAAGTAGTCAATTCTATACGAGGTGTTGGAGGTACACTTGAAGAGGGATTCATCAATGTTCTTGCACAATCAACAATTGATCTATTCCTTATTTTAGCACTCTCATTTTTCTGTGGTGTTCTTGGTGCAGAAACATGTCTTGTAATCCCATGCTCATTACAAAAGTTAGTGAATTCATCATAAATAAATTCTCCTCCTCTATTTGATCTTAAACATTTCAGTTCTTTTCCACATTGTTTTTCAACTCTAGCTTTATACCATTTGAACATCTTGAATGCTTCAGATTTCTCTTTTAAGAACATGACAGTCATTATCCTAGAATAGTCATCAACAAATAGAATAAAATATCTATTACCATAATAGATCTTTGTTCTCATTGGTCCACATAAGTCAGTATGGACTAACTCCAGAATAGCATTAGATGTGTATATTTTTCTCTTGAAACTAGACTTTGTCATTTTTCATATTTGATAGTTCTTGCACATAACATGATTAGGATTTGAAATACTCGGTAAGCCTCTCACTTTTCTTTTATGACTTATCTTAACCATGTTCTCAAAATTCACATGACATAACCTTTTATGCCACAACCAAACATCTTCATTTCTTTCCAATAAACAAGTGGTCTCAATATTGTCAAGATAGAATAGATTACCTTTTGTTTGTTCACCAGTACCGATCAAATTTCATGTTCCATTATAGATCATTGCCTTTTTTCTCAAATGCAACTCGGTGTCCTGTGTTGTTCAGCTGTGAAACACTCAAAAAATTATAGTTAAGTCCTTTCACCCAATATGTATTTTCACATCTGATCAATTTATTCAACATAATGGTACCTTTTCCTTCAACTGGGAAAGGTGAGTCATTACCCATCCTAATTGATCCACCATTATAATATTCAAAAGTTTCAAACTTTTCTTTATCTCCAGTCATGTGATGAGTACATCCACTATAAATAATCCAAACATCATTTTTGCTAACTTTAGATATGAGTGTTGTTTCAACATACCTTTCTTCTTCGTCTGAATCATCCTTCATAGAAACAAATACTACCTCATTATCTTCATTAGAATCAGTGTCAGAATTTTCAGCTTTGTTCTCAACCACGTAACAAGCCTTCTTTCCTTTTTGCTTGTAATCTCGGTTATCTCTTCTATCAGAGTGTCAGTTGCTTTTGTAGTCTCAGTCATCACTTCTTTCATACTTGTTTTCATAAGATCTGTCATTGTTTCTTTCATCCTTTCTCTTATTAGGGCATCTAGAAGAAAAATGTCCAATCTCTTTGCAATTAAAACAGACCAATGGTAATTTACCTTTATATCTTCCTTTACCGCTATGTAATCTCCTAGCCATTAGTGCTTCAAGTTTATCAAGTTCTTGTTCATCACTATCACTATCACTATTATTTCTCATAGTGTGTTTATTACTAGATTTTCTTATTTTTAGAGAAGACTTGAATGTAGACTCAATAGTAGGTAAGACAATGTTGTCATAGTTGTTCATCTCAAATGAAATAAGTCTACCAATCAAACTATCAAGAGTAACATTGTTATTTTCTACTGCTCTCATTTCTTGAATTAAAGATACTCTAATAGCATAAACATACATTAAGGTTCTCAGAATTTCACTTACAATTGTTTCTTCTTCAAGTAATCCTCCTACTCCATGGATAGCATTAACAAATTCTTTGATTTTGTCACTATACTGAGTGATGTTCTCTCCTTCTTTCATTCTCAGGTTATCAAACTTTCATCTTAGGCTTTCAACTTTAGCTCTCACCACATTTGCATATCCTCCATGTACTAGCTTGAGTTTGTCCCACATTTTCTTTGAAGAGGTGCATGATTTCACATCTTCAAATTCAACATCGGTTAGTGAAGAAGCAAGTTCTATCATCATAGAATTGTGTTCATGTTTTTCTCTCAATTGATCAATAGTCAGAGGTCCAGTAGGTGCAACATATTCAGTATCCAAGTGTTGTGTGACATCATTTCCATAACTGATAGATGAAGTCTTATCTTGCTTTTCCATGATACAAATTTGTCCTTGTTTAACTTAGGCACATCCCTTTTACTCATCTTGTGATCTTTAGCTTAAGTCCCTTTAAACATTTCTTCCAAGAACCAAAGCTCTCATACCAATTGTTAGAATAAGTGAGAGGGGGGATGAATCAGTGGCCTTAACAATCATTCCAAAAATCCAACCAAAAACTTATATCCCAAATATAATACCCTCAGTTATCTTACAGTCCAATTTCATCAAGATGTATGCCATAAATAACATTAACAAATATAAACTACTTGGTAAGATATACTGTTTATCTTTTGTAGACTTTATTGAGTAGCAACAAATAAACTTAGAGTTAATTGACCAATCCAATTTCAATAATGTGTAAAGAAAAATATCAATGCAATGAAATATATACACATTTGAGATAGATTTTAACGTGGAAACCCAATATGGGAAAAACCACCTAGGACCGGTAACCCAAAATATTTTCACTCTTCTAAAGTGAGCTTGGTGAAGAGCCAACCCTGATAAAGGTTACAATACACACTGTTAAGTGCGACCTTGTTAGAGGATTTAAAACCAACAATTTATCTTTTGACCTAGCACTCACTATGTTGTCAACACAAAAACTTTTTGATACTCTTGAGTATCTCAATACAATAAGGACTGTTAAATCCCACTCGGTTAAGAGATTTTCTGAATCAATGGTTAAATTGATACAGTAAATGATCTGTTCAAAATACAACTTTAACTTGAAAATATTCAGATCTATTTTTAGTCCAATAATACCTCTCTGATCAATATACACTTCAGCTCCTTTGTTCTCTTTCTTTCTTTTGCTCGGTGCATGCTTTGTCCTTTGTTGCTCGGTGTCTACAGAATTCCTTGGCTTTGTTCTTCAGCCTGTATGATCAAATCTGCATGAAGAATTCTATCTTCACACAAATTATACTCAATATTCCTCTCTTCATAATGAATTCCTTGTCTCTTTATATAGACATTATTAGCCACTCAATCTCCTTATTTTTGTCATAGATCTCTTCTTGATCCGTAAAACTCGTCACGCGTTGACTTATCTCGTAAAGCTCTGCTTTAGTTTTATCCCACAAATCTCTCCTTGATAACTGTGAATAAAACATGTTTTAAATCTCCTTCTTTTCTTTAGCTTAACTGATCGTTGATAATAAAGCAATCAATCGGTTAATCCCTAAATTTAGCTCTGTCAGCTAAGTAGTTTTGTCATTCTTTAACTTTAGTTCTGCTCGGTCATCATCTTCAGTTGTGCTCGGTCATCAACTCCAGTTATGCCCGGTAACAACTTCGGTTATGCTTGGTAATTAGCTCTTTCTCGGTTACACTTGCTCAGTTACTATGGTGCTCAGTTATTGCGGTGCTTGGTATACACTATAAACTGCTCGGTGTTCACTGTCACTCGGTGTTCATTGTCACTCGGTGTTCACTGTTACTCGGTGTATACAGACCTTTTAAGTTTTACTGACCACATAAACTTTGTCTTTTCAGATCTCCAAGTTTATGACAATATGTGTATGAACAATCAAACCATATTGAGATGACATCAATGAAAATACCATACATTGACTGATTTAATGTCTTGCATTCACTTTTGCAGCTCGGTGATCATCAACTTATCATCTTCAAACATTTAATCAGTTATAGTTCATCAGAACTCATTTATTATTAATCTGGGACTATTTTAAATTCAAATTTAATGTTTCTTCCACCAATTATTGAGTTAACCTAAAACATGTTTTTGTTTGTGTTCTTATGATTATATTCAAGGAGACTCATTCCCTGCGAATGTGAAAATAATATATAAACTTAAGAGGTAAAAGAATAAGCTTTCTTAAATTGTCTATTTGGGACATCATGGTAGGTCATTAAATACTTGTTATCTTTTAATATTTTCTTAGAGTTATTTAAATTTGCTTAGTCCAAATTTCCAACCTAGGAGAAATGAACCTTGATAGACTTCCCTTCAAATCAAACATCAACAAAATGAAGTGAATATATTACAATTAATTTTTTTATGCATGATTTAACTTAGCCAAAATTTGGGAACAACCTAGTTCAAATTTCAACATTCTCTTCCAATGCATTTAAGAAGAAGTGATTTTGATTTATGATTCTTTTTTTTAATACAATAGCAACACCTAATTATCAAATCTATAAATTAACAACGTGTTTTAATTCTTGTTTATTTTTAGATTTTGAATTTCTATCATACAAGTTGTCACAACTCTAAACCAAATTAATAAAAACACATTTCTTACTATATTTAATAATTATAGTTTTAGTACAAAGAAATGTCATTATTTTTAAAAGAATTCAAAAGACTTTTGTTCAAATATTAGATTGTTATAAATTATTTAAAGAAATAATAATATATTATATAATAATGCAACAGTTAAAATATAAATTCTCAAAAGAATATTAAATCAGTAATAGTGACATTTCTTCTATACACAAAAAAAAATATTCACATTTTAATCTCTCTCTCTCTCTCTCTCTCTCTCTCTCTCTCTCTCTCTCTCTCTCTCTCTCTCTCACTCTCATAACTATATTTTAATTATGTTGAGAGGTACTATACAATAGCATCATGAATCTTATCCAATTCTTGTCCAACAAGAGCACAGTTCCTGCCAAATTCTTGTTAGGGTTGTTTGAACTTGCTAGAAATTGTAGATTTAGCTAAAATTATTTAAAAATAAAATAGATTACATTATGCAGTTATTCCAAAGCATAAATTGATTTGCTAATTTTTGTAAAATATATAAAGTCTTTGTGCCACAAACTAATACATCTTCAATCCCATGCATGTTGTGACATTTGTTGGTGCTTTTCACACTTTGTCTCCACTGGCTAGTCCTAAAAGATAAGCATCTAACATTGTGCTACAATTTAGAGATTTTGATTGAAGGCCACCTATTAGACAAGTTTCCAAACTGCAGTAAAATCTGTATAATGCTCATTATTTGCCTAATACTGTGATCTAACATTTTGGGAAAGGAAAAATATATGTCTCATTTCATCATATCTTAGTATTGGGGTAAATTTTGTAATTTTTCCCATAGATTCAATAATGCACAAAGGGAACAGTGTACTACCCAAAAAAATCCAAAATCCAAAGACAGGTCCAATTTGTTATTTTTTTTAGGACTCATTCCCAAGGGCATAAGATACACAAAAACATTAGCTTCAACTCTACTCAGACTACCTCAAAAAAATCAGTTTCAACTCTACTTAGGCTGGCTAAAAAAAATAAATTTCAATTTTATCCAGGCTAGCTATCTTTCTTTCTCTTATTAATTAAAGAGGTGATAATGTGGCTTAGCCATTACACAAAGTGTAATATGCAGAAAAGACAATATTACCTAAGACTCAATCTTTGTCCTACAAGTTTTCCTCACTCTTCTCTACAACCTCAACATGTTAATTTGACCAAAGAAGGAGTGAAACAACCAATTCACTCTTTATTTTTCTATTGAAAGCACAAATAGGGGAAGAGTAATGTAGTCGCCATCCTCAACTTTAGTTTTTCCCAATTCCATTCTACCATTCTCTTGTCCAATCTCATTCCCTGCAAGGAGGTTATAAGCCAAGCCTAATCAAAGACATAGCTAGCTTCTACTATAGGATTAAGGATGTAACTAAGTAGAGTCTAAGAAAGAAATTGAGAACTACTCTACATAAAAATTGATGTAAATCATCATATACAAACCTTAGAAGGATATAGAGAGAGTATGATATGTTAAAAAGCATGTTGATAGATTCCTAACATTTTTCCCTATTCATATGTGATAAATATGATACTTGGAATTAAATATCATGCAGGTAAATTTAGATTTTTTTTTGCTAACAATTTCAATTCATAAGATGCATACCAAGAAAAAATAGGCTTATAGCTTGTACCATTAGACCTTAGATGTATCGAACAACAAAATCTTCAATAGTAGAGCACCTACCATGCAACAAACATCTAACTTGTTGGATAAAGATCAATGCTTTTTAATGACATTAAATCTAGAAATCCCTTGACCAGCCGATTTACCCGTGCAGGCATGGAGATCAAGAATGGAACAATTATTTCAAACAATTTAAAAAATGTTAGGAAGATTTTATTGACAAAATTGATTTATAAATGATGTTAAGAAGAGTATCTATCCAAAAAAAAATTCATTGTTGGATTTCTACATTTGCAATTACTTGGTACACTTAGAACAATGAAAAAAGGGGCATGATTAAACCCATATGTTGAAAATCAATTACAAATTTAAGACATTGACAATTTTTTAACACTTATTAAGGTACCTTCTCCATTAGAGGCACTTAGAAGGACTCTTGCATAAGGTACAAATTGCTCAAAATATTCAAGACATATGTATACAAGTCGATCATGCATACCACAATCCTGATCTTTCAGTGGAATTTCATGATTCACTTCTAAAACTTGAGGACCTTTCACTCAAGTTCCCACTTTCACTATCACTAAATGAATCACCAATTGAATAACTCATCTCCAAGTCCCCATCACTCTCATCCATCGTATTCTTGTAAAATCCCATGACAATCAAGTTATCTAGAACACATTATTCCATTATATGCAAGATAAAAAGCCAGGCCTTGAAGTTTTAAGTCTAACCTCAAGTTTGCAGATGATGTAATCTCATTTGTAGTAAATATTTGAAGCGCGTAAAGGTAAGGGACATAATACTGAACCACGATTTCTCCAATGTTCAAAGCTATAGACACTCCTCTATATGCACTCCACTCGTCATAAAGGTCCCACATCTCCCACATTGAAATACTTTGTGCACTCTTCTTCTGAATGAGGTTGTGAGTATTTGTTTGACACAAATTCTAGAAGCCAACCGTGCCCATCACAAAGCCATAGACAATTTTACAATCATAATACATAAAAGAAATTAATTTAAGATTGATTTTTTAATTAAATTAAAAATTAGCAAAAACCCAATACATTTAAAGAACTAATATAAGATACATTTGTAGTAGCAGTTGGCAAAACCCCAAGTTGTTAAAAAAAATACAACATAGTCAATGAGCCCTTGGTCTGTTGGTGAATTTGTTTGGTTCTTATTAAGCTCACTAGGGATCAAGTGTTGTTGCAAGCAAAGGCTCTGACACCATAAGGGATGAGGTCAAGATTTTTAAAAAAAACATAAGATGCATTTCTCCAAAAATTGGTAATTCAGTAAAAATTTCATTTAACAATTAAAAAGTAGGTAATACCCCAATTTATAAATGAATTATAAACATAAGACACTTTTAAACAAGAAGAAAGAAAGAATGTATTACCTCATTGAATGAGTAGGAAGGTGTGGATAAAAGCAAGCCAATGGAAGCCAATGGTTGTTACAAGTTCTCCAATATTCCACAGTAAGTGCAAATAAACGCCTAGTGCACAAATGAGGAGAGAGCATGGCAAGAATAATAATATTTCACATACATTTACAGTCTTATATTTAATTTATTTTAGAAATATTTGGTGATGTTATTTTCTTTTTTATTTGATTTTCTTTGTAAACTCTTTTTACAAACCCACTCTTATTGCCCAAATTTTGGGCCAATGAAATTACAGATAATTATTATTCATAATATATTTTATTGAAAAATACGAGAAATACCAAACTAATAGCACATAACCAGCACCAGCACACCCTCAATATCCTTCTTTAATATAAAAAACATAAAAGGAATGACCATAGGTCCCAAATTCACAACAAATTTGGTAACCAACCTATGATCACCAGCACGAATATTAACAAGTGCCACATAGTGGCCTTCACTTGCCGTATTTAGTTATAATTATATATATATATATATATATATATATATATATATATATATATATATAATTTTAATTTTATTATAAATATTGTATATATTTTAATTAATAATTATTTAATAAAAGTAAAATTATTTTACATTAAAAATTACATAAGAAAATTTGTATAAAATCTAAAAAATAATATTTAATAAATTATGTTGGTATATATTATAAATTCATTTGTATAGTTATAATTATAAAAATTTAAAATATAGTTATAAATTATAAATGTAAGATAGAATTTAAATAATAAATAAAGAGTTAGTGAAATACTAAAATTATATAATATAACATATATGATATAGTACTTTTATATTATATATTATAAAATAATATATATTATATTTTAGAAATTGTAATAATTATTTATAGTATATATACAATAAAAATATAATATAGTAAATTTTTTAAAATATATAATATTTATATATAAATAATTAAATTTTTTAATGAAAATAACTTGTTTACATAATAAAATATAAAAGTTAAAATATAGTGTCTCATAAATATACTATATTGTAAATTAAAAGACCAATTTCAAAATAAATTAAATGATATATAAATAATGTATTACAAAACTATGGTTAAAAACTATCCGAAATTTTTTTTGGGAAGCCTCCAATTCCATGCGTAATAATAAAATAATAAAAAGGTGATAATAATTAGCCGAGAGGCGTAAGCCAAGAGGCTCTTCAGTTGGAGTGAGAAGACCTCCCATACGTGAAGTTTCAGTTATGCGTGAAACTTTTTCAGCATAACTGAAACTTCACACATAAACTTTATATTATATTTATAGATTATATATATCATATACAAAATATGATATCATATAATACTCTAAATAATATAAACTAATAATAGATATGATATAATATCAATTTAATTTATCATATAATTATAAATGATACATTCGATGACAGAAGTTATAATCCCATGATTTAAGCCGCACCAAGCTTCATGCAATCCGGTTATCCAACGAACTTGATAGGGCTTGGCGATTGGTTATGTAACTGTCTATCCTATTTTAAGTTGTTTCACATGTGATTTGATGAGGAAGAATCATAAACCGGAAGGATCATAAACCTCTTTTAACAACTACTGTGTTTTTCATTGTTTTTTGTTTGAATCACCAGACGGATATACACTGTGAGTATAACATGATTCTTCGTTAATGATTTTAGAATATAACATTATACCGTACAAATTTGTTACAACGTATTGCTATGATATTATCATTGCTGTTCGTATTATTAGTTGTTTTCTAAAACGTAAATTTTTGTTGTATTTGTAGGGGAGGATGAAGGTTTTCATTTGATTGTCAGTTTTCATTTCCATTTTGCTATGGGATTCCTTTAAATTTGTATCGTCGAAGACGATGACAAGGTAACCACGATTTGATCAATTTTAATATTCTATTAAATCTCATGAATTTAAAGTTTTTAAATAAAAAATAGAAAAATGTATCTTTGGTTTTCAACGAGGAATGATCATTGGTTCATTTTTTTTGTAAATTGTAAATTAAATTTGAACCAGGTTGGATTGTCGATTGTACCTGAACTGGAAGAGCTTTTGTTTGGCATTGGCTCAAAAAAGATTTTTTTTCCAATTGCCACTAAATTTCGAGGTAGGGCTTTCTGTGTTTTACTTTTTAATGGAAATTATCTCAAATAATCGAAATTAGAATTTAAATTGGTCCAAGATTTTAGAAATTTCAACTTCATTGTTTTTATTAAACGAATTAAATGCATTAGCAGGTGGAAATGGAATGTTAAATTTGTAACTGTAAAATTTAACAACTTAGTTCATAGTTTTGTAAATTCTTTATTTTATTTTCATTACTTTACTTCAGAATAATTTTTGTTTTCCATTTTTTTTTAAAATACTGTTATTATACTTATGTTTTATTAATCTTAAAATTTGGAATTCACATATTAATAAACTAATATAGAAAATATAAAGATTTTTTCTTATAAGAATGCTTTAAAATATAAATATATTCAAATATAATTATATGTTTTATAGATATCCATGCTTTAATGTTGTTTTTCAACAACATTAATATCAATTTATGTTGTTTAATTTAATCATTAATTTATCTTTAATTTAAGATTAAAGACAAAATAATTTATCTTTTCTTTAATACAGGTCTTTTATTAGTACATTTTTTTGAAATTACTAAAATTCTCTTTACATCTTCTATTTCTTTCTTTAAAAAAAAAATTATAGTCTCAAGAATAATCATAACTTATTTTTTTAATAACCCTAATTATAGTATTTCTATGTGTGTTATTAATGATGTTGAAATGTAGGAACAATGTAACTAAAAATTAAACTTTTATAAAAGTTTATTTTTTGAATAAATTTATTAATTACCAAAATGTAACACTTATAAAAAGTACACTCACTTATTAAATATAGGGTTATCAAATCTAAAACATCTATTTTCAAACCTATAGTATGCATTAACTATAATGATATATATTAATTATATGATTAATGCATAAACTTATAGTTCAATACATAATTGTACATGAAAAATATATATTAATGTAAAATCCTATTGTATAATTGTTTAAAATTATCAATTGCTTTAAAAAATGTATTTAAATTCTAAAAACACCAATCTAAAACTTAGTCCTATACATTAATAAGTATAGGATTAGTGTATAATTTTTATTTTATTTTCATTCTTTAATACATTTATCTCGCCTTTTCCAATATTCATTTTTATTTCCATGCAGATTTAATATCTTAATCATCTATACACTGCCGAGGAATTAGGCATCTCTATCAATCAGCGGTCACTTCAACTTTGAGTTATCAAAGTTATTAAAGGTATTCTTACTTTTGTGTTTCCAAATTCTTATCTTTCATATTAAAGACATTTATATATTGTATGCTTCTGGTTGTTTAAAAATGATATACACTCACTTATCAAATCAAAGTTTATCAAATCTATAGCAGGTATTTATAATTTTGTGTTCATGTGAAAATAAAAAATTTATTAATATATTATAGAATTGTATTTGCTTAAATCACAATATGAATTTTTTTTTCTCTAAAATCGTAATTGAAATGAATTTGTAGTTAAATAATAAAAAAATTATTAATATATTGTAGAATTTTATTTCATTAAATCACAATATGAATTTTTTCCCTCTAAAATCTTAATTGAAATAATTTGTAGTTAAATAATAGTTGCTCCAATTAGATTGTGTATTGATATTGATTTTATTAAAATAAATATATAAATTTTTGTATTATTGTTAATTTTTTCATTTGTTCTCAAAGTAGACTTTAGATACAAATTTCTTTCATTTTATTTGTACAATATATAGTGATTGTGTTAATTGTAGTTAGTCTAAACCATTACTATTGGTTGTTTAGGATTAAACATTTTTATTTTCCTTTTCAGGAAAAAAATTACCATTCATCATGAAGTATAAATATACTAGAGCACTTCCTCAATCAAAATTTTCTACATCATATATGGAGATAGGGGACACGAACATAGGTTATGTTGATTTAGAGGAGTTTGATGAGAAAATGAAAAATGGGGGGGGGGGAGATCAATTTTGTCGCAGTCCATGGTCACTTCAGGTTTAGTTGAAGCAGCGGGATTTCCAATTTCTGTTCAATCAGTGGACTTGATCTTACAGTGTGCCCAATTTTATGATGAAGAAGAAAGAAAAATAATCAGTCCATTAGGAGAAACTATTCTGGATATTAGTCCAATTATGGTACAAAAAACATTTGTCATTCCAATTCATTCAAACTATGAAACCATTGATGAAAAGATAGCTAACAAGTACTACGAAAAAAAGAAAAAAAAGTTGTTCACTTTGTCAATGAAAAAGTAATGCTTCAGAAGAACATCAATGTTAAGAAAATGGCCAGAGGACAACATAGAGCAGAGTTTGAAGATGATGCTAAAGACTACATCACACTATTGAATAGGGTTTATGGAAAACGAGATGCAAACCTATTTGAGCCATGGATGTGTTATTTCATAATGAAAGTGTTAAAGAGAAAATAAATAGATTGGGCTACGATCATCAGTAAGAACTTAGATGAGCAATTGATCAATGTATTGCCGACCAAAAAAATTTACATGACATCCTATTTAGTGTACATGTTGGCTTCAGAGGGAAAATATTCAAGATTGAAACCGGTTGGTTAGGTCAGTGGGGGATTCAGGAGACTATATGAATGTTATCCTCAATTGGAACTCGTTGAGAGTGAGAGAAATTATTGTAGAGTCAATGATGCATTCCTCTTTTCTATAATAAAGCGACTTGACAATGATATAGGCAAAAGGATATCTACTGACGCATGTAATGAAATTGTCAATTATGGAAATTGGTATATCCAATTCCAGACTTTTACATATTTAAGAGTTGCAGGTTTCCACGGAATCCCATTGAAGTTACCAAGGTACCCTTCTGATCAAATCATACTCCTGGAATTGTGTAGACAAATAACAGATGTGATAAAAAATTACGGGGAAAAGGTTACCAATTTATTCCAATTCCCAATTAATATAGGGGATCACTCATGCTCAAATAGAGATATTGTTGAAATAGCTGAAATCAACTTGGCCGCTCTTCGCATGTACGTCTTTGGTGATTCAAGATATAACTTTGATCCAAGAGGTAGGCTCAGTTCATCAATAGGACTTGAATACAAACATCACCCAGCTTTAGAAGATCATTGGGCCAACTGTCAATTTGAAAAGGATATTTTAATGAGGGAACATTACAGATTGAGTTTTGAAGTTATGAGAGCTTGCCAATTTAATAACATAAAAGAAGACATGGAGGAAGATGGTCTTAGATTATTTCCATTTTTTAACTCAACAAACATATCAAATAAAGATGTTGGTAGAGTAGAATGGTACCTTTCAGAAGATACATCAATTGAAAATAGAACAATGAATGTAATATTAATGTCTATGGAATGGTTGCAAAAACCCTATCCTTTACTCGACACACCTCTAACTGGATATCAAAGTGGAAATAAAATTATAGATGATTCAGATGCAGATTTTGAAAAAATGGAAAATGATGATACATGTGTGATTATTCAAACAGATATACAAGATGGTGCATTTCAACAAGGATCCGAGGGATTACAGGACATAAATAATGAAGAGGAAGATGGTAAATGTTCCTTGAAAAAGCAAAGAATTGAAAAATAAAAGATGGATGTGACAACATTAGAGAATGTAACTGCCAAACTATCTCCTATTACACATTCGACACCTGTCTGTCTTTCACCATTTCACTCTGACCATTCTACGAGCTATAACTCAGTGGAAGTTGTGCCTTTCTCTCTCTCTTCACCTTCTCAATCCTTGCCTCCTGTACAAAACACAGATGCAGAAGGAATCTATTGCGCATTTATAGAATGGAGAAATGAACTTCAGTGTTTCGGTGACCATTTGATTAGAAAGGCAACATAATTTTACAAAAATATAATTGAACACGCAAATGTTGCAAGGGAAGTCGATGAAAAAATTGAAAAAAGCTTTCTAATTTGTGATCAAAATATCAAAATTCTAAAGAAAGTTAAGCAAGTTTCCCCAGATCAATAAGAGGTTCTTGGTATTCAACGGACAAAAGTGTTGCTATCTGAATGGCTCACAGCAAGTAACCTGAGAAGGAACACACTTGTTAGCTATAATAAAAAATTACATGGTATCAAAGGGCAAGCCCAAATTTGTTTGTCAAAAATAGAGAAATTTGGAGATCTTGGATGTTCTTTTCTTCAAAGATCGTTGGTAGTCCGATCAGTAGATGAAATTGTCCAACAATTTTTGAATTACTTTCACAAGTTGTTGTCAAAAGAAGACATTGACATTATGATGACGAAGAAAAGTATAATCTGTCAATTTCAGAAAGAGTGTATACAGATTAAACAGACCATACAGAAAATGAAAAGAATTATTA
>MU227478.1:1944146-1955761 GCA_018584345.1 Thuja plicata | reverse complement strand
ATAAAGTGAAGAATATTTTTCTGCCAATATCATTACTGAGGCCTTTATAAATATTAGGTATAATATTTAGGAAAAATAGAGACAGGGTACACATAAAATATGAGATGGATAGGAGTGATTTGAGAACTGTAATAAAAATTTAGAAAAACAAAAACCCTTACAAGTATTGAAAACAGAAAACCCACAATCTAATATTTGACCAGTTTTTTTTTCAAGTTGTCTAAACAAGTACCTTGCAAGCTAAGGGCTGTAGTTCAAACATAAGTTAAAAAGGTTTACACATAACAGTGGCTATGAAGAGATGGTCTTAATGATGACTGCAATCATCTCCCCAATAACATGGCACCCAGGGTATAGCCCTGGCCCAGAGCCATATTGCAAATGATTAAGGCACTCAGGGGATAGCCATGGTCCATAACTGTCTCCCCAATAACTATGGCATCAAGGGATAACTCTTAATTATATCCCCATATGAATATGACACCCAGGTGATGGTGATAACCATTTCCCCAATAACATGGCACCCAGAGAATGGCCATAGAAATAAGGATAGAACCCAGGGGATGACTGTAACTATTTCCTCAATAGCTAAAAAATTAAATGTCTTCCCCAATTACTATGGTACCCTGGAGATGGTATAACCTATAATTTACAAAAAGGGAAAAATACCTTGGAATGGTAAAGGGGTGAATCATTGATGGCAAGCAACTCTGCCATTTTACAATTGCAATCGAAGCCATGGCGAATGGCGACTGCGCCCACTAGCAATCCCATCCCGAAAATGGACATGTTATGCATTTTAAATGCTTGCCTGGTCATCCATATTAACTCTAAGTGCAATATCTTCCCTTTCCTTCCAAACCAGAGGGTAATGAAGCCATTTTCTCTTCCAATCTCCTCCCCTGTGATCATACTGATGGCTCTCACTTCGAACACAGGCCCCCACGACTTGACCTGCATTTGCATGTTTTGGGTGCTACCCACCTTCACTATGTCCGCCATGTTTGGTAGCTCTGAATTGGAATTGGATTTAAAGGACCTCTCCCCCACAACTTTCAATCTTCCTCTCTTTCTTCCGCACATTGCCCGTTGATTTGAGTGTCACACATTTCTCAAATCATATGATGGACCTGTGAGAAAACCTCTAGTGTGGAAAATCAAATGTGGCGAAGCCATTGCGCTGGATATAATGCGACAGAGTGCAGCCACGATATCATCCGCAACTTTCACACGCTATGCTATCCATATCTTGTTAGAGGCAGCGATTCAAATTATTATAAATGTTCTCGTGAAAACAATTAATATTGTAAAGGTTAAAAATCGTGTTGCTTTTGATGATGACTAGTTATTAATAATTTTTTTTCTGGTATACCAATAAGAAATAAAATTTTAATCCTATTTTGGTCTCAATTTTGACCAACGCACGTTGGTGGAAATTGAGACCAACACTATTATGTTAGTCGAAATTGAGACCAACACGGGATTAAAAGTAAAAAAAAAAAAAAAATTTCCTTTGTAATGCGACCAAGCTAAACATTTTTATGATATGGTCAAATTTTTTGGTCAAAATTTAAGGTGAAATGTACTAGTGATAGTGTTTTCTAAAAGATTATTACGAAAATGTTTATTGAGAGGCTTAAGTCAAGGCTTTATTCTATTATTTTGGATTAGCAATGGGATTTTTTTTTCTGAGATAAATTTTAGATGTGATTATGGTGGCTAATAAGGCTAATATATTATGAAGACTTCCAAATAGAAGGCTATGTTTATTAAGCTTGACATGGCTAAGGTTTCAGAGTGGTTCAACGAGACCTTTCTACACAAGATTGTGAAATATTTTTGGTTTTGTAGTGAGTGGATCTCGTGGATCATGAGTTGTGGCATTTCCGCCTCATTCTCTATTCTCATTAATAGTGTGTCTGATGATCTCTTCAATTCTTTTTAGGAAAATTTCCATGGGGATCACTTATCACATTACTTATCTATAATAATAGCTAATGGAATAGAGAGATTCATTAAGTCATGGATGAAGCAAGGTTTGATTCAAGGATGGAAGTGTAGTGGCATTACAGCCCTTCACTCTGACTTATAGTTTGTGGAGCTTATAGGATTAGTTAAAGTTATTGAGGTTCTCAATTTTAGAATATTATTAAATATTTATTTGACAGCCTTTGGGAAAAGGATTAATAATCAAAAATACTATATTTTATTCTTTAACACTCCTAAAAAATTTCAAAGTATGATTTCTTAGATTCTCATATTCAAGATTGGTGCACTACCTATTGTGTATCTTTGGATTTCCCTTTCTATAGGCACTTTGCATGGTAGTATTTAGCAATATATTTTACAAAAAATTCATAAAAGGGATAATCAATCGACACATAATGTGGTTTTCTTCTATTGGAAGAGAGACTCTTCTAAATTTGACAATTTAGGTTCTTCCCCTATATAATATTTTTATTCAAGCTTCTCTGTCTAGGTTCATTTAAGATTTTGATGCTCTTTCTCATCAAATTTTTAGGGGAAGATAATTTTCCCTCTAAGAAATGGAGTTTGGTTAAGTGGGACTTGGTTTATAGTTAAAGCACAAAGGTAGTATTGGTCTTTGATAGAAAAGACTTAATGGCTAGGTCTTTGCTGTTAAAATTTATAAGAGATGGTGTTTTTATCAAGAACAATATTGATCTAGGATCACATCTATGAAGTATTTAAGAGGTGTTGAGAGTAGGTGTATTCTCTAGCTTAACCCAAAGAGGAATAAATCCATGATATGGAGTACTCTCAAATGAGGTGCAAGACTTATCGAGTGTGACCTTTTCTAAATATTTGTGAGGGGATCAAAGGCTTTATTCTATTTTGACTCTTGTGATAAAGTCTCTCCATGACTCCTATATGTCCTCATCTATATGGATTTATGTTCTATTTTTTCTCACGGAAGGGGCGAGCAAGGTAGATGAATACAAGACCTCTATATATGTGGGTAAAGCTAAAGTGTCTATGTAGATAGTCTAGCATGAATGGCCACCTAGGGGTTTAGAGGAGGACCACTAAGAACTTTGTAAGACTTTTGTAGGAAAAAACTATAACTATTTAGAGGAATGTAGTATTCTTGCCTAAGGTCCTAATCAAAAGGGTAAATTAATAGTTTCTTATGGGAACTAAGAGTTATATAGACATATTTATGGGAAGATAGAGACTCATTGGTGGAAACAAGTGTGTAGTTAATTCTCTAGTCATATATACAATGCCTTCATGGGGTTGGTTTTCTATAATAGTTGTCTCAACTTAGAAAAATTAAGAAAGAGAGGACTTCATTTTTATTCTATGTGTACCTTGTATAACAACAATGAGGAACATTCCTCAAATATTTTCCTTCTTTTTCACTTTTCTACAAAAGATTTGCACTAGTGGTGGCGGATTTGGCAGAAGAATTTCCTCCATGATTATTGTTGATTGAGTTTTAGAGTCTTTTAGGTGGGCCCCTAGTAAAGACTCCATTCCTACACATTTCTTTGACATAGGCCCTACTTTTACTCTCTGTAAATATAGTTTAAAATGATCATAACAATAATTTAGGATAAGAAGATGTTGATTCATCTACTATGGATGAGAATTATTAGTGTTTTATAGGCAATCTCACTTGGAAATTGTGATTTGTCTACTCATATTGACCAAAGAGATTTTGGTCTTCCTCAAAGGCTTGGTCTTAGGTATTGCAATATGAGCACCCCTAAATCTAGATTGGCTTGAATGGAAGATACTAAGGTTTTGAAGGATGCATTTTGATCACCCACTTTGCAAGGGTGCTTAAGATAAACATAGATGGTTCTTGTAGAGTTAATCCTAGGCATGCTAAAACTAGTGGTGTTGGAAGGGATAATTTTTGGATTGTTCAATTACTTTTCTCTTTGTATAAAGGCCAACACACAAATAATCTAAAGGAAGTTTGAGATATTCTCTTTTTATTAAAGAATGGTTACACTTTTGGATGAAGAGATAACATTTATGAAGACAAATCACATATTGTGATTGATATGTTTAATAAGAGGTAGATGGATGGTACCTATTGGTAGTTAGCCTTAGTTCTCAAATAATTTTTAGGTTGTGTATTCGACTCTATGGCCTTTAGTCATGTCCCTTGAGAATGGAACCGTGTGACAAATTGTTAGCAAAATGGACTTCTAAATAGATGGGGATGTGAGATATTGAGGACTAAATTGTCATAGTACTCTTGAATGTTATAGGGGTTTGTTACAGATGACTTGAGACTTTTTATAGGTATTTAGTCCTTATTGGTTGTTTGTTTCCCTTATTTTTTGGTTGGTTGTTGAACTAGTGTTGCCTCTATATTTTCATACTAATTTCTAATAATTAATATATTTTTATATTTTTTTCAAAAAAGAATACAATATCTTAATATAATAATAATGATTTAATATTAATTATTATATAATAATATAATAATTTATTAATAATAATATAAACAAATACATAATATCTTTAGACATAAAAATGATATAGGCAACTTTTACCATAATAATTTAAATGTCTGACATTTGCGTTATAGCACAAAAAAGGCCTCCATAATAAATTCATTGCTTCAATTTTACAGGCAGCACAGGTCTAACAAAATCTTTTTAGCTCACCAGTCCATGGATATAGACTTGGATAAAAAATAATATGCATTTTCCAACCAAAAAATTTGGTGAAGAGATACCCTAAACTTACCTTCAACCTGAAACACAATGAAGGATTCACATTGAATACATGCAACAGTAATCATTTACCTACTATTGGTTGACTGCCTTGGTGTCATAAACCTACAAATATTAAGGAAGTAATAAATTCCCTTTTCTCATCTGTATCAGTTAACTAACAGTTTGTGGGTCTCACTTACAATCTCCAAAACAGTAGCGCACTCTATCTTAAAACGACGAGGAAAGATAAACTAAAAAGTGAAATTAATAAATAATTGGTCTGCATAAATTCTATGACAACTAGATTTTTGAATGGAGAAAAAATACAATCTGCAACTAGTCTGCATCTGATAGAGGCTGACGTTGGAATCCTCCCTCGCGTGGCATGCTAGGCGCGTGGCTATTTTTTTGTGTGATGTGTCTTCCTTATGTTATTTTGGGTCTTGTTTTGTATTTCTTGCGTGCTATTTCTTTTTTTCTTGGTGTTTTATGTATTTATTGTACCCTTGTTTTTACCTTTGTGACCTTGGGTAAACATTTCCCTCATATGGTTCATGTGTGTGATGGGAGACCCAATTAATAATGTGGATATCCCGCAAAAGGATGTGGAATCATTATGGGAGATGTAGAGGCAAGGGTTAATGAGAAGTACAATGAGACTGCAGATGCTATTAAAGATGGTAATTCCAAAGGAAAATTGTCTTATAAGAAAGTGGTGGCCTAAAAAACCACATAATTCTTGTCAAGTGCAGAGTTTAATGAAGTCTTCAGTAGGAGAATGTAGGTGCAGATCAAAGATATGTGGGACAGGCCGCAGCTGATGGAAGTGGACAAAATAATGGAGGTTGTACCGAGTCTAGTGGCGTTAAAGGATAGGATGGTAGGTCTCCTTCCCAGGGTCTAAAAACCCTCTCTCTTTTTCCCATTGAAGATATGGTTAATGCCATTAAGGACGATCTGAGTAGGTTAAAAAGTATTGCCATTTTCTTTGTTTGTCTGGATAAAGATTCATGATCAGCGCGTAAGTTTTTTGATGACTGGTTAGCCTTAGTTTGGGGCAAGAAACTTGGAATTTTTGTTAGTCACTACAGAATGATACAAAAAGGACTCTCTTTTATCTTTTCAAAGACCCAAAACATGCAAGAAAGGGTTTTGGACAAAAAAATTGGACTGTGGGTCATTCTATGTTTAGAGATTTTCTATGGACTCCAAAGGGTAATTTTGACAAAGTGGTTGCTAGTTCGGCTCTGAATTCGGTTGAAATTAAAAATCTACATGTTGAATTTTATCTCTTTATTACTCAAATCCTAAAACCTTTGGGTTCAGTTTTACAAATTGAATAATCGAGGGTCATGCTTCCTCATTTGAATGCGAGAGTGTTGGTTTCTTTAGCACCTCAGGTCAACTTTACTAATTGCATTTGTTTGGAATTTGATGTTGAATTTTTTTTTTGGGAAGTTGCTATATTAGGGAATCTTAATGCATGTTTTCATTATAGATGTAATGGGCACACTAATGACATGAAACTGTTTAAATTTTTGAAGATGTTAAGTTGATAATCATGCAAGGCATTAAATGAGTTAATGTATTGTATTGTCATTGATGTCAACTTAATATAATTTGTATGGCCATGTAAATAATGCCAAAGACTTTAGAGAACCAAAGTAACCAAGGCTATGCTATCAGTAATGCATACAAGTCAAGTATTGACTAAGTGACAAACAACACCGACGGAGTGCACCCGACGGACAAAGAAAAAGAACAAAGTCACAGTGATACCCGATGAGGAAATGCACAACACTACCGACGAGCAGAGTCATAGTGTTTCCTGATGAGAAAAGGACAGAGTAAGACGAGTGAAGAAAATATAGTGTTTCCCGAAAGATGGAGATCATGAAGCTAACTAGAGTCTCTCCGAAAGAACAACCAGTTGTCAGTGATGACTAACTACAGTGGTGAGCGACAAAATAGAGAGTTCAGAAAATGACAAAATATCTAGCTGGCAGAGCTAAATATAGACTTAACTGGTTCTCTACTTTGTTTTATTTGACCAGAGATAAGTAATTGATTTAAAGCTGATTTGTACAGTTGGAAAAAAGATATCTACGAGACAAATAAGGAGTTATGCTTTAAATCTAATTGGCTGAATTATTTATCATGCCAAGAATCAAGAATCAAGAACCGAGAAAAAGGAATATTGTGTCTATATAAGAGAAAAGCTTAATTAATTTATAGGGGATTAAGGGAGTGAATAGAAAGAGGATGCTGAAGAGAAATTGATGAAGAACTACTTCATGCAGTACTGATCAAACAAGATGAAGGAAGAGCTAAGGAATTCTGTAGACACCGACAAACAGTGAGCACAACATCACAAAGCAGAAAGTATGAAGCACAAGGATTAAATTTGACACATTGGTCAGAGAGGAAATGTACTTAAATAGATATGAAAATCTATAATTTAAGTTACAATATGAACAGGTCATAATATTTCAGTTTAAGCATTGAAGCATCAAGTATCTTAACCAAGTAGGATTGAATAGTCTTCTATATATTGAGGTACATCTCAAAGAGTGCCAAAAAGGTTGATTCATGAAAGTAGCATTGGATATTCCCGATGCCTATTGACAGTCTAAGAGAGAGGCTGATTCAAGGATGGTAGCATTAGATGCCTGATACTAAGTGACAACTTCTATGTATAAAACCCTCTAACAAGGTCACACCTAACAGTGTGTTTGTAACCTTTAACAGGGTTGGCTCTTAATAGGGCTCACTTTAGAAGAGTGAAAATTTGGGGTATTGGTCCTAGTGGTTTTTCCCTTAATAGGGTTTCCATGTTAAAATCCATGTGTTATGTGTGTATGATTCATTTCTTTACTATTTTGTATCTTACATAATTCATTCTGGATATATCGGTATACTCTGCATATTTACTATATTTTGGTAAATCGATGACTACTTATTGGTAAACATTAAGAAGAAGGTTTAATAGAGAAATCCGAAAAGTAGTAAATTGACATAAGTTATTCAAGGCATTCATCTTGTAGAACAAAAGATAACTTGAGAAATAATTTGTGGTTATAAGTTTTGAAGGGTTTATTTAAGGATTAATTTTTGAGGCCACTGATTCACCCCCCCCCTCTCATTTATTACTAACAATTGGTATTAGAGCTTGTGTTCTTAGAAGGAAGGTTTCAAGACCTAAGCCAAAGATAAAAAGATGAATAGACGAGATGTGCCCAAGTTGACCAAAGATAATTTTCCCTCATGGTAGAGAAGGATAAGACTCCAATTATCAGGTATTGGTAATGATGTTACTCAATTCCTAGAAACTGAATATGTGTTGCCCACAGGAGCACCAACAGTTGAAAAAATAAGAGAGAAGCATGAACACAACGGTATGATGATAGAGCTTACTTCGTCACTCTCCGATGCTAAATTTGAAGATGTCAAAGAATGCAAAACTGCAAAGCAAATGTGGGACAAATTGAAGCTTGTATATGGTGGTGACAAAAATGTTTTGAGAGCCAAGGCAGAAAGCCTTAGAGGAAAGTTTGATGATATCAAAATGAAAGAAGGTGAAAACATTACTCAGTACAACACAAGAATCAAAGAGGTATTCAATGCTATCTGAGGAGATGGAGGTGTACTAGAAGAAGATACAATGGTAAGTAAACTTCTAAGAACCTTACTGCCTACTTATTCTATTAGAGTATCTTCCATTCAAGAAATAAGAGCAGTAGAAAATATAAATGTTAATCTAGAAAGTTTAATTGGAAGACTGATTTCATTTGAGATGAATACTATTGATAATAGTGTCTTACCAAACATAGAGTCTACATTCAAAACTTCTATGAGAAAAGTAAATCAAGTCATAAAAACACTATGAGAAAAGATAGTGATAGTGAAAGTGAAGAGGATGATCTTAAATAAATTGAAGTACTTATGGCCTGAAGAATGCAGAGAGGAAAAGGTAAATACAAAGGTAGATTACCACTTGTTTATTTTAATTGCAAAGAGATTGGACACTTTGCTGCAAGATGTACTAATAGAAGAAAAGATGATAGAAGTAATGACAGGTCATTTGAAAAGAAGACTGACAAAGGTGATTACAAAAGATACCAACAATTAGAAAGAAGAGATACCCGAGACTATAAGGACAAAGGAAAGAAGGCCACTTACCTAGCAAAATGCAAGGATGATGATATTGACACCGAATCTGATGAAGATATCGAGATGGTGTTTGTGGTTGTAAAGGATGATTCAGATGATGATGAAGAAAGGTATGTAGAAATAGCTCTCATATCTAAAATTAACAAAAATGATGTTTGGATCATAGATAGTGGATGAAATGACCATATAACTGATCTGATAAGAAAAAATTTGAGACTTTTTAATGCTATAAAGGTGGTTCAGTAAGAATGGGAAATGACACACCTTGTCCAGTTGAAGGTAGAGGAACAATAATGTTGAATAACCAGATAAAGTCTGAGAATTATTATGGGGTAAATGGATTGAATTATAATCTATTGAGTGTTTCTCAGTTGAATAATTTAGGTCACAAATTAGTATTTTAAAATAAGAAGGCAAAGATCTTTAATAAATCTGGAAGTCTGATTGGTACCGGTGAGCAAACAAATGGTGACTTATTCTATCTGAATGATACTGACTCCACTTGTTTGATTGCTACAAACGAAGACATATGGTTATCACAAAAAATATTGTGTCATGTGAACTTTAACAACATGATAGAGATTAGAAAAAAGAGAAATGTCATAGGCTTACCGACAATGACCAAGCCCGATAATATCATATGTAAGAATTGTCAAAAATGTAAAATGATAAAGTCTAGTTTTAAAAGAAAAACCCATACATCTGATGCAATTCTAGAATTATTCCATACTAATTTATGTGGACCTATGAGGACAAAGAGTTATTATGGAGATAGATATTTTATTCTCTTTGTTGATGATTACTCTAGAATGATGACAGTCATATTTCTAAAAGATAAATTAGAAGCATTTGAGATGTTTAAATGGTACAAAGCAATGGTTGAGAAGCAAAGTGGTAAGGAGCTAAAATGCTCCAAGTTAGATAGAGGAGGGGAATTTATTTCAAATAAATTCACTAACTTTTGTAATGACCATGGAATCATAAGACAGGTCTCTGCAACAAGAACACAACAACGGAATGGAATTGATGAAAGAAGGAACATATCCATAGTTGATTGTGTAAGGACATTGATGATAGAGAAAGGCATCACCCAAATCTTCTGGAGGGAAGCTTTCAGTACTATTGTTTACACATTGAACATAGTAGAATTGAAGAAAGACACCAAAAAGACACCTTATGAGCTATGGTATGGATACACACCCAATGTAAGTTATTTCAAAAAATTTGGCAGTCAATGTTATATCTTAAAAGATGATAGAAATGGAAAACTTGACTCCAAGAGCGATGAAGGAATTTTTCTAGGATATTCTACCAAGAGCAAGGCTTATAAATGTCTAAACAAAGCCTCTAAAAAAATTATTGAAAGTGCAAATGTAAAGATAAATGAATTTGTAGAGAAGAATGAACAGGAAAGCACTAAAGAACTAGAGGAATATAATAAGTTCACTTACAATGAGGAACCTGACACTCTACCCTACCAATAATATAGAGCTCTTGAGAAATAGATCATTGCACCCGAGCATTAGGCTACAAATATCGACGATCAGAATATTCGTCAAAAAGGTGCATAAATTGATGAAGAACAAAATGAAGGACAAAGTGATGATCAAGTTGATAGAAAAAGAGCTATACCTGTACTTGCAAGATATGTCAGAAAGAACCATCCATAGGACCAGATCATGGGAGATAAAAGGGCTGGTATGAGAACTAGAAGTAAGTCTCCAAATACAAGATGTCTTATTTGTGATTATGAGCCCAAATCAGTCAATGTTGCACTAGATAATGATGAATAGATTAGTGCTATGAATGAGGAGATTGACTAGATAGAGAAAAACAAGACATGGACAATTGTACCAAGAACAGATGACAAGAATGTTATCGGTACAAAATGGATATTTAGGAATAAGCTGAATGAGAATGGAGAAGTCACAAGGAACAAAGAAAGACTAGTATGCAAGGGGTATGCACAAGAAGAAGGAATTGACTATGGAGAGACCTTTGCACCCATTTTTAGGCTAGAAGGAGTAAGAATATTACTTTCTTATGCTGCATATAAAGGATTCAAGGTATATCAAATGGATGTCAAGTCTGCATTCTTGAATGGAATACTTAAAGAAGAGGTATACATTGAACAACCAGAAGGGTTTTTTGATCCAGACAAGAGGGACATAGTATGTAGACTTCATAAAGCCCTGTATGGATTGAAACAAGAACACTGAGCCTGGTATGAAAGACTTCATTCCTATCTTATAAGTATTGTATTTGTAAGAACTAGTGAAAATAGTAATCTTTACTTGAAGGAAGATACTGATGCTAACACTTTGATTGCCGAGATATTTGTTAATGACATCATATTTGGAGGCAATGATATGCTATGCAAATCATTTGCAAATGAGATGAGAAAATAATTTGAGATGTCTATGTTTGGAGAGATCAAGTTCTTTCTTGGTCTAGGGGTATGTGCAAGATCATGGGGGGCCAAAAAGTGGCGATGTGAAAAAAATCCACTTTTCACTCGTCCAAAAGCGCATGAAAATGTTTGTTGACTTTTTAGTAGGCCTGGGTGTCAGTACACTTGGGCAAACCTGACACCAAAGCACAAGCCTAATCAGGTACCTAATTATTTTGGATACCTGATATTTTTGGGTACCCAAAAAAAATCAAGTACCTAATTTTTCCAAGTACCCAATTTTTTTTTTTTTTTAATGATTTTTTTTTTTTATAATTTTTTTTTTCAAATGAACTTTC
>MU227478.1:1925712-1942231 GCA_018584345.1 Thuja plicata | reverse complement strand
TTATATATACAACAAAATTTTATATATAATATATAATACATATCATATTGAATATATATATTATATCGTAATATATATATATAATAATAATAATAATAATATATATATATATAATATATATTACATACAATTTAAATATGAAGATATTATGTAATTAATTGTAAAATACATATTAATATATAATACGTATAAAATAATATATAATATATGATATATAATGCAATATTTAATATTAATATATATCATATAATATTTAATATATAATATGTAATCTAATATAATATTTAATATATATAATATATAATCTAATATATAATTCAATATATAATAGATATTATATAATATTTAATAGATAATATTTAATATATAATATTCAATATATAATATTTAATATATAATTCAATATATAATATATAATATTTAATATTTAATATATAATTCAATATATAATAGATATTATATATTATCTAATATATATATAATATATAATCTAATATTATATGAAGTATAGAGAAATGGGAGGGTAAGAGGGAGAAAGGGGAGGGAAAATTCAAAATTCAAAATTCTACCAGCTTTATCGGGTACCCAAAAATATCTGGTACCTAAAAATATTGGGTACCCGATTAGGCTTGATATTGCTTTGTGCACCATACCTACCTGGTCAACTCTTCAAATGTCTCAAAAACGTGTTTTTCCCCTATTTCTTTGAGTTCCAAACTTCGACCATGTAGCTGCCGACTTTTTTTTGACCCAAATTTGATGAAACGAAAAGGGTATCTTAAGGAGATTATCAGCTTTCTATCGATATAATTGCTGTCAAATTTTGAATTCGGTAAGTAATTATTAGTTATTTTCCAATTGAGTTACCTCTCAAGTGTTGATTTATATAATGATTGAAAAATGGCTATAACTTTCAGACGGTATAACATTTTTGAAAACCAAAAAATGCGTCACATTCTATGCTTCGCCTACTATAAGAAATTTTTTTATTTTTTAGAATTTGGTAAAGTTTTCAATGAGTTAAGGTGGTCAGACACGGGAGTTTTTCTATTCTAAAAATGTTGTAGCAGATAATTCATAATTAATTATTTTTTTAGCATAAAATTACACAAAAATATGTGTCACATCCGAGAAGGAGTCTACTAATTATATATAAATCTTATAAAAAAATATTATCATTTGATTATGATTAAGGTGGTCAGACATACACCTACTTCTTATTTTTTTCCTGAAATGTTTGTACTGCTGCATTGAAATCTATACTTTTCACTAATCATATTAACTTTTTTTCAAAAAAGGCCTAGTAGTTTAGAAACTACATTCAATTTCCTACGGATTCTATTCTTACAACTTTTTGATATCAAGTTGATAGCTAGTTCAAATTTTCACATCAAGTTGACTAACTCTGATTTTGCTAATTTTTCATTGCCACTTAAGGGCATAGTTTGGCCCCCCATGATCTTGCACATACCCCTACAGATCATGCAACAAGGAGAAGGTATTTTCATTACGCAATCCAAGTACATCAAATAAGTAATGAAAATATTCAAGATGGAAGAATCCAAACTAGTTGGAACACCGATAGCAGTTGGATGCAAACTAACAAAGGAAGACAAGTCATCAGAGGTAAATAAAACTTTGCACATATCAATGATTGGAAAAATCATGTATGTTGTACATACTAGACCAGATATTGCACATGTAGTAGGAATAGTTGCTATATTTTATGCTAATCCCAGGGAATCACATATGATTACTGTGAAAAGAATCCTAAGATATCTTAAGAATACTCAGGAATATGGCTTATGCTATAGAAGAGAAGAGAAATTTGAACTTAAGGTCTTTACCAATGTTGATTAGGCTAGAAATATTGATGACTGGAAGAGCACAACTGGAGGAGCATTCTTCATGGGTGACAGCTTTGTTATGTGGATGAGCAAGAAACAAGGATGCATCTCACAATCTACTGTAGAAGCAGAGTATGTTGCCGCTGCTACAAACTGCTCAAATATTGTATGGATCAAACAGTTACTGGAAGGTATGCATGTGCAAATTTTAGAACCAGTAATTATCTATTGTGATAATATAAGTGCAATTAACATTTCCAAAAATCCAGTCATGCATGCTAAAACAAAGCATATTGCCATCAAGTATCATTATTTGAGAGAACAAGTTCAAGTAAAGTAGGTGATACTTGAGTATGTGCAATCAAAAGAACAATTGGCCGATATCTTCACCAAGCCACTCGCCAAGGATGCATTTGAGTACTTAAGAAATAGACTAGGGGTCAGACCCTTGTCTACTGGTCAGTAAGCTGACTAGAAGGCTGCATCAGCCTACATATTATAAGAATGTCATGAACATGATTGATGGAAGCAAAGAGATGAAATTCAAAGCTACATCTATATACAAACAAGTATATATCTTCACCAAGCACCAGAGAATATTGTTGTATTGTTGATGGATAAGGGACATTCAAGGAATATATTATGGATAGAGAGAAAAGTTTTCTTGACATTAATGTTAGATATTTGTGAAATATTTGTTTGGCATCATTGTCAAAGGGAGAGAGATTATCCATATTATCACATCCTTCTGGAAAGGGAGAGAGATTATCCATTATTACATTATTCTAATAGGGAGAGATTATATTCTTAGGGAGAGAGATTGTATGCAAATATGATACAAAGGGAGAGTTGCTGACAAGTAAAATAGAAAACATCAAAACAAAGGAGAATAGTCAAAAGGAGAGAGTTTGACACAGAAGGAGAACACATCAAATGAAAGGAAGAAATATTATACATCCATCTAGTGAAGGGATTGAAGACAGATAGAAATCCTGCAAGAATAAAATCAAAGCTATTTGAGCTTACCAAAAACCAGACATTTGTAATAGTTACATTAGGAAAGCTTGATGAAACTCTATATTTCATATTGTATTAGAAATAGTATATTATGATAATATAGTATGTTTCCATCAATGCCAAAGGGAGAGATTGATGACATGTAACCGATTAAATATTTGAAGATGTTAAGTTAATAATCATGCAAGGCATTAAATCAATTAATGTATTGTATTGTCATTAATGTCAGCTTTATATAATCTTTATGGTCATGTAAATAATGCCAAAGACTTTAGAGAACCAAAATAACCAAGGTTGTGCTATCAGTAATGCATACAAGTCAAGTATTCACTAAGTGACAAACAACACCAACGGGGTGCACTTGACGGATAGAGAAAAATAGAAAAGTCATAGTGATACCCGACAAGGAAATGCACAACACTACCGACGAGCAGAGACATAGTGTTTCTTGACGAGCAAAGCACATAGTAACCTGACGGAAGAAAATACATTGTTTCCTAACAGAAAGAGATCATGAAGCTAACTGGAGTGTTTCCAATGGAACAGTCAGTTGTCACGGATGACTAATTGTAGTCGTGACCGACAAAATAGAGAGTTCAAAAAATGACAAAATATCTAGCTGGTAGAGCTAAATATAGAGTTAATTGGTTGTCTACTTTGTTTTATTCGACAAAAGATAAGTGATTGATTTAAAGTTGATTTGTACAGTTGGAAAGAAGATATCTATCAGACAAATCAGGAGTTATGCTTTAAATCCAATTGGCTAGATTGTTTATCACGCCAAGAATCAAGAATTAAGAACCAAGAAATAAGGAATATTGTGTCTATATAAGAGACAAGCTTAATTAATTTATGGGAGGATTAAGGGGAGTGAATAGAGAGAGGATGCTGAAGAGAAACTGATGAAGAACTATTTCATGCATTACTGATCAAATCAACTGAAGGAAGAGCTAAGGAATTCTATAGACACCGACGAACAATGAGCATAGAATCACAGAGCAGAAAGTATGGATCACAAGGATTGAACTGATACATTGGTCAGAGAGGTAATGCACTTAAATAGATCTGAAAATCTGCACTTTAAGTTGCAATATGGACCTTATGGAGGACATGCATAAGAAATTTCATGATATTTGCTTCACACAGTGCCACAACCAAGGGGGAAAGTAGAGGGTATATTGTAGGCTTGATAGGTACTATGGGGATGCCTCAACCTTCTCATTTATCTCTTTAGGTGGACATGCTCTATTTTTGGTCTTCTCTACCTTTATTTCTAACCACACACCTATTCATTCTTGCATTAAATTTGAAAGTGTTGGAGATTCAAGGCAAGGAGATAAGAAATTTGATTCCTTTAAGATTAATGTCTCCCTAATTAATGAAAAAGATAAGTTTGAATCCATTGATATGGTCGCTTCTTTTACCAAAATTTTTAATACTCTTTTGGAGCCTAAAGAAATGTGGGAGATGTTGGTGGAGGCATGGAGGAATAATTTTCAAATCATTAGGAAAACACTGGCCATGGATAGCAATAGAGAAGAAATATTTTGGCAGAATAATCTGAACATCATTGAGAAAGAATTATAGAATAGAGGCATGGATATGATTCTTGAAGTAGATCTAGCTACCACTAAGCATAAATTTAGAATGATTCAGAGATATAAAAATCAAGGATAGAAAATCAAAGCTAAAATGAACTAGATTAAATAGGGAGATAAAGGTTCTAGTTATTTTTTAACATCATCAAAGCTAAACAGAAAAGGGAACTGATTGAAGAAATACAATTGCAGTATGGTAACATGAATGATCTGGAGGTCATTAAATATACTTTTCATCAGTTCTATAGTAATTTTTCTCCTTAGAATTTTCAACAGAGAGTCAAGAGGCACTAGACAAGTGTCTTAAGCTTATACCCCATAAAATTTCAGAACATAATACTTCATATCTTGGTAAACCTATACCTTTTGATGAAATTAAATCATCTATTGATTCTTTTGCCAATAGAAAAGAACCTAGACTGGATAGACTCCCTGGTGAGTTCTATAAAAGGAACATAGAATGGATAGGATCTGAACTTCTTAATGTCTATGAAGATGCCATGAATAAAGGCTCTCTTGTAACTAATATCAACAAAGGGGTTGGTAAGCTTCTACCCAAAGTAGGATGTGAAACACAAGTTAGAAATTGGAGGCTCATTTCTCTACTCAACCTTTCTTACAAGATTCTGGCCAAAGTATTAGCCAGAAGAATTGCTCCACTAGTTTGGAACTTTATATCTAACACTCAAAATAGATTTATTCAAGGAAGGTACATACTAGAAAATTTTGTTACTAGTTGGGAAGCTATGCATTGGGCCCAGGCTGATGGATAGGAGGTGCCTATGATTTTGCTTGATTTTGAAAAAGCATATGACAAGGTGGAATGGAAGTTTGTGCTAGGGATGTTAAAAGCCTTTGGTTTTCCTAAATATTTTTGTAGTTGGATAAATATCTTATTTAAGGATTCTTCTACTGTAATTGATGTTAATGGGTCTCTCTCAAAACCTATAGTGCTTCAGAGATCTATTAGGCAAGGGTTCCTAATTCTCCCTTCTTTATTTGTGATTGTTGTAGATTCTCTTTACTATATTTTCATAGTATAGAGCTTGGGTTTTCTTATTAAAGTTATCTTTCTCCCCAATAAGGAAGAATTTATTAATGCCCATTTTGCAGATGATACAACACGTTTTCTAGAAATATCAGAAGGTAACTATGACAATACAGTTGAAATGATTGAATTTTTATATAAAGATTCAGGTTCTAAAGTATGACCACACAAATCCACTGTGTTGGGATGGTCAAAGCATCCTCCCAAATGGTTAAGTTAGAAAGGATGGAAATGGGTTGGACCTAAATAAATGGTTAGATATTTGGTTATTCCTTTATCTATTGAGCCCAATATTGCAAGCATGTGGCAACAGATCTATGATAAAATTAGCAAGAAACACATCAAATGGAAAACTCAGATTCTTTCTATTGTTGGTAGAGTTGAAATTGTACAAAAAGTCCTCTCTTCCCACCATATGTACTATGCTTCAGCATGGTTATTTGTTAATACTCAAGTCAACATGCTTGAAAATATTCTTAGAGATTTTATGTGGTCTAATGGGCATGGAAATAGGAAGATGCATTGTGTGAAATGGGAGTGGTGTTCTCAGGAGAAAAGATACGAAGGCTTGGGTTTGAAAGACATCAAAATATATGACATTGCTTTGGCAGCTAAATGGATCTTCAAAGCACTTTGGGGTACTAAACCTTGGAAATTTCTTATCATGAATAACATTGAGAGATCTGTAATAAAAAAAGGAAAACAATGGAGGGATGCTCCGATATATGACATTGTGATGGGGGATTACAAAATGAAGTTGTTTGGATAAAAAAAATTCCACTCTTTCAGGAAAGCATGGATTCAGGAAAGAGAGTTCATTCAAGATAGGGGTGTTGTAGGGGGGTCCTCCTTTCTATACTATTGGTGACCATTTTATTTGATTGGGGATGTTTTCTAATGATAAACCCCTAGCCCTTACACAAATTTGTTCTCCTAAACTTTGGAATATTTAAGGGATCTCACTGATCCAGGATCTCTTGATGGATGGGCAACTGGGGTCATGGGATATCATTAGCTCTAAATATAATATTATCTCTTCATAGAAGAAAAATTATACCCTCATCAATAAGGATTCAAAAGGGAATGTGAAGGGGGAGATTATGGATTATAATTCCTTTCTTAAGAATATTAAATGAATCAATGACAATAAATTGGCATTGTCCATATCGCTAAAAGTTCATTAGACAATGAAACGACATAAAATTCATTTTGTCAATATGTTTTGAAATATAAAATAATATCTTGCATCTGATTTGTTAAAAAGTAAATTATTAATAACCAATTAAATACTAGTTGTTGCCTATAGTTCTATTGTTGTGGGTAGGAAATAAAAACTACAAAATATCACATGTATACAGGAAGGAAAATGATGCGGCATATAACATGACCAGGTTCATTCACCCAAAACACCAAGAAAATATTTTTAGAATTACACTGAAACCCTCCTTCCTTTCATTCCCCCTCCTCTATAGTCTCATTCCTTTCATTTCCCCTTCCATAACCAATGACATATTGTTGAAACCCTTTGTAACATGCAAAATATCATTATTGTCATCCTTCTCTATATTATCCAGGTTCTAAGTAACTTTACAAGGTGAATACTTAGTAGAAAAGAAGTACTGACCACCACCATCATCATCAAAATATTCCCTTAAACTTAAATTTTCTTTGAACCAATTTAACTCCATTATCCCCTTAATAGTAATCCTCTTTTGAGGTTCTAGCTCAAGAATCTTATGCAAGATAACCCACATTTCTTTGCTAAGCAAATCCTGACAACTAAAACTTGCCGCCATGATTTGTTTCAAAAGCTGTGGTCTATTGGCATTATCAAATGGAAAAAGTCTTGTGAAAAGAGTGTACAAAAGAATACCGCATGTCCATATATCTGTCTTTGCACTATCATAACTTTCGTCATAAAACATCTCTGGAGAAACTTAGTAAAGAGTTCCACAAATTGGCTTCTGCAATAATTTTCTCTTCATTTCTTCTTTTGTTTGTAACGCACATAGGCCAAAGTCAAAGACCTTTAGATTGCCATTGTTGTCTATTAATAGATTATCTATTTTTAAATCTATGTGAAACACTCCCTTCTTGTGACAGTATTGCAATGCGCAAATCAACTGTTGGAAGTATAATCTTGCTTGTTTCTCTTCGAGATTTCCACCTTTATATTTAACAAAGAAAATAGTGAAACAATATAGCACACATTATAGATTGTGAAAATTAGACATCATGAATAAGAAATCAGACTAAAATTGAAAAATATTAAAAATAAATTAATCTTTTATATTTTTTATTTAATGCACTACATACATCTAATGAAATGAATCCAGCTTTTTCTAGCATTCTTATTTTGACATTGTAGACAATTATTTTAATTGTTCTTTAAAATTTTGAGTGACTCGTTCTAACATAACTCTATTTTATAGTTGATAACAAAGACACTCAAATGAAAATCCAATTAAAAAAAATATATACCTTCAGAAAGGAGGAGATCAGTCAATGTACCGCCTGGTACATACTCCATTACCAAGTAAACATATTTGTCAGTGGAGATTGTCTCATGTAGATGCACTACGTTTGGATGTTTTAGACATTGCATGGCTCTTATTTCTTTCTTGATATGCTTGGGTATTCTTTTTTTCTTTTTCTCCAAGCATTTTATTGCAAAGATTTTATCCCTTTTGGAATCTCTTACTTTGCATACTTTGGCATAAACGCCTTTCCATATAAGTTTTTCAAATTCATAATCTCCTAGCACAGTTGGCAATTCCATCATCACAAATTTTGTAATGTTGATAAAGTTGGTAATCTTGTCAAGCAGTCATAATATATTGGTCTTCCTTGACTAAAGAGGTGTCACTATGTAACCAATGATGATTGGTCGAGTCCTATGGATTATAACCTCAAAAATCAAGTGAAATAAATATTTAAAAGATGTTAAATTAATTTTTTACTTTAATTTGTATTGATTTCATAAGTTTTAATTAATTGTTCAATTATAGCGGCAGGTTTTTAATTGTTTTAGTGTGGAATCAAATGCTTTACAGTTGAGACTGAGAAAAAATAGAACACACAGACACTTAAACATAACAAAACATCTCTCCAAAATTGAGCACTTGCATGTGACTATTATTTCCTCTTGAGCCTTTACATTTACCTCAACTATTATCTATGCTTACATTCGACTCCTTCAAAAACTTCTTCACAAAAGTCTTAGCTCGAACAGAAACATCTTTCACAGATGTAATCTTCTAGAAGCACCTTGGAAACACACTAACTAAAACAACCTTCTCTAGAAGAGATGCTCTATAATATCTTGCACTTCTTTATCCCCATAATATTTTTCACCTTTTCCAACATTTGTTTCCTTTGTAAATCATGCTAAACGAAAACTATTGGGCGTGTGGGCACTTCTTTTTTGGAATTTAGGAAGTTGAGACTTTCCTATGGTTGAAAAAAAACATTAGGGTTCAAATGAGGCTTTTAAGAGTTATTCATTCATTTGATTTTTTAATATTTTATCTGTCAAAAATAAATTATGACATTATTGTTGGAAAGTGACAATGCAAGCAATGGTTATTTTGTCATTGTTGTCAAACCTTAACTGGTGAGACTATTGTTATCTATTTGAGTACCATATCTATTGTTGATGAATAAGATTTAACAAGAAGACCAAGTGAATGGTTGAGTTAAGACAAATAAAAGGGTACTTGATCAGTTGGCACTCTGGCAGAGTAATTAGTTGTTTATCTTTCAAAGATAGTTTTTCTGGTTGTTCTTTTCCGAGCAAGTTTGGCTTGTGCCGACCATTGTTGCTTGTGCCGAGAAAAGTTTCTTGTGCCGAGAAAAGTTGTTCATGATGAGAAAATTTGTTCAATGCCGAGGACCATTGAAATTTCTGAGTGGAAACAGTGATGTTGGCCGACTTAGTTAATTTTATTGGGATATGTAATGTTAATTAAAGATTGATCCATGTCATTTAATGTATGGGTAACCATAATTAATGCATGGTTTCAAGATTTAATTAGAGACTACTTTGGAGAAGTAAATGTAATGCAAAGATGGAATGATCAATTGGATCTGACCTAACCTAAGATCTACGATCTTGTTTAAGTGGAAAAATATTTATCTGACCTAAACAAAGAGGTACATGATAATCTCAAGGGGTTATTCATTGAGTGTGCTAGAGCAGATGTGTATGCAAAAGGTTTGCATAGCTGGTTTACTATTTGGCATGATCTAGTAGAAAAGGTTGAATACAGAAGCAGAGAGTTGCATGTGTGATTGCTTGACAAATTTCCAAGAAGATCAGAATGTTGAAATGACAATGCAGGCTATCCAGTAAGTTAACATCAGAGCTATAATTGGATTTGAATTACAAAGTAAGTTGTATGTATCAAATCACAACTTCTGATTACTTTCTAACCATTGTATCATTTAAAATCCTTTAACAAGGTTGACCTAACAGTCATTTGTATAAATCCTCTAACAAGGTGACTTCAGGTGGAATGTTCTAAATCCTCTAACAAGGACACTCCTGACAGGGTGATTAAATCCTTTAACCAGGTCACACCTAACAGTGTGTTATTGTAACCTTTAATAGGGTTGGTTCCTCACAAAGCTCACTTCAGAAGAGTGAAAACTTGGTAGCATGTTACTGGTGGTTTTTACCATATTGGGTTTCCATGTTAAGTACTTGTGTCAACTTGTATGAATGCTTATGGTTTGTTTTACTGTTATGTTTCTACAAGATAATTTCAATTGACAGTAAACTGCATGATTAAGTTGTTGACATATGCTACTGCTGGTGAGTAGATCTGAAATATAGAAAGTTTTTATTTGTTACATCTAGACCTGAGGATAACTGATTCACCCCTCCCCTCTTATTTATTCTAAATTCATTCTAACAATTGTTATCAGAGCTTTGGTCTCCTAAAAATAGTTTGAAGGTACTTGGAGCGAAAAAGATCAAGATGTATAAGAAGGAGGTTCCTAAGCTGAAAAAAGATAACTTCCCTACATGGCAGAGTTTGATGAAACTACATTTTGCTGGTATTGGAGATGATGCTAAGTGACTTATTGAAAATTCCTATGTACCACCTACTGCTCCTCTCACAGTTCCACAACTAAAAGAAAAGCAAGAGCACAATCAAGCAATGTTGGATATTGCCTCCTCATTGAGCTATTCAAAGTTTGATGATATAAAGAGCTGCACAAATGCAAAGCAGATGTGGGACAAACTTGCAATTGTCTATGGTGGAGACACAAATGTGCTGAGGGCTAAATTAGAAAGTACAAGAGGTAAGTTTGATGAGATGAAAATGCAAGAAGGTGAAAATGTTATTCAGTACTATGGTAGAGTAAAAGAAGTTGTAAATGTCATTAGAGGGGCTAATGGAAAAATTGATGAGAACACCATTATGAGCAAGATACTGAGAAATTTAATTCCTATATATGCTATTAGAGTTTCTAAAATTCAAGAATTGAGATGTACTCCTAACAATAATGTGAATCTGGAAAATATGATAGGCAGACCCACTGCATTTGAAATGTCAAATTATGATAACTATAATCCACAAGGGATTGATTCTGCTTTTAGATCACAACTGGTTCTCAATAAATCTAAGAAAGGAAAGCAACATGTGGACAGTAACAGTGACACTTCTGATGATGATCTTGAAGAACTTGAAGCACTTATGGAAAAAAGGATTTCTGGGGGAAAAGGAAAATACAGAGGTAAACTTCCTATTATTTGTTTTTCATGCAATAAAATTGGTCATATAACTGCTAGATGTCCTGACAAAAATGAAAAAGATGAAAGAAAGGACAACAAATACAAAGAATACAAAGACAAAAAGGATGACCAAGACTTCGGGAAATATAAGGACTACAAAGACAAAGGTAATAAATCTTGTTATATTTCTGAAGAAACTTCTGACAATGACACTGATAATTCTGATGACAATGATATAGAAGTTGTTTATGTTGCAATGAAAGAATATTTTGTTGATGATGAGAAAACTGCACTAATCTCTTATATGAGTAAAAATGATTGTTGGATCATTGACAGTGGTTGTTCCCATCATATCACTGGTGACAAAGATAAGTTTGAAACCCTAAACCAATGTAAAGGAGGATATGCAAAATTTGGAAATGATACACCATGTCTTATCAAAGGTAAAGGATTGATTAACCTGAATGACAAAATTAGATGTGATGATGTGTATTGGGTTGATGATCTTAAATATAATTTTTTGAGTGTTGCATAGCTGAACACTTCTGGTTACAAAGTTGAATTCCATTACACAAAAGCTAAGATCTATGATTCTACTAGAGAATTAGTTGGTAGTGGTGATCATACTAAAGGTAACTTATTTTATCTGGATTTATTGAGAACCAGTAAATTGAAAAAGGTTAGAGGGCTACCTGGGTTAAAGAAACCTGGGAATGCTATGTGTAAACAATGTCAACTAGGAAAGATGACTAAGTCTAGTTTCAAGAGTAAAACACACATATCAGAGGAAATTATGGAATTGGTCCATACTGATCTCTGTGGTCCCATCGGAGAAAGAAGCTATTGTGGTGCTAGATACTTTATTCTATTTCTTGATGATTATTCAAGGATGATGACTGTAATGTTTCTCAAGGAAAAATCTAATACATTCTAGTTATTTAAATGGTAATTAGCTAAAGTTGAAAAGGAAACAGGAAAAAGTTTGAAATGCTTAAGATCTGACAGAGGTGTAGAGTTTATTTCTAATGAGTTTAACAGGTTCTGCAATGACCGAGGCATAAAGAGACAGATGTTCGCACCCAGGAGTCCTCCACAAAATGGTATTGCCGAACAAAGGAACAAATCTATCATGGACTATGCTAGAACACTAATGATGGAGAAAAATGTTGCACAAAAATATTGGAAAGAAGTTGTAAGTACCGCAGTCTATACACTAAATAGAGTTCAAGTCAAGAAAGGTACAAATGCTAAACCTTATGAACTTTGGTATGGTTATGAACCTAGTGTAAAGTATTTTAAAGTATTTGGAAGAAAATGTTTTATACTGAAAGACAACAGAAATGGAAAACTAGATGCTAAAGGTGAAAAAGGCATATTCCTTAGTTATTCAATGAAAAGCAAAGCATACAAATGTTTGAATTCTAATACTAACAAAATTGTTTAAAGTGAAGATGTAAGAATTGATGAGTTTGCAGAAATAAATGAAGCTGAAAGTACTCAAGAGCCTGAAAGCTATAGATCATTTGTATATCTAGATGAGGAAGATTCTAATTTACTACCTGAGACTATTGCTAAACAAAAGCATGCACCTACCAAGTCACAGAGTGGAGTTGCCGAGCAACAAGAAGTGAATGCCAAGCTATCTAATGGAGATGCTGAGTCACAGAATCAACCAGAACCAAATACAGACAATGAACCTAAAGTAGAGACTGAGCCTACCCTAGCAAAAATATGTGAGAATAAATCACAATTCTGATCAAATCATTGGATCAAAGGATTCTGCTATTATGACAAGAAGTAAGTTGAAAAATGGCACATGTCTGTTATGTGAATTTGAGCCCAAAACAATGAAAGATACTTTAGAAAATGAAGATTGGATACAAGAAATGAATGAGGAAATTGAATAAATTGAGAAGAACAAAACTTGGACACTTGTACCTAGGCCGAAGGATAAAAATGTAATTGGCACAAAGTGGGTATTCAGGAACAAACTGAATGAACATGGAGATGTGACAAGAAACAAAGCTAGACTAGTATGCAAGGGGTATGCATAGGAGGAAGGAATTGACTATGGTGAAACCTTCACCCCAGTTGAAATATTGGAAGGTGTCAGAACCTTACTTGCATATGCCACCTATAAAGGATTTGGAGTTTATCAGATGGATGTGAAATCTGCATTTCTCAATGGAATCTTGGAAGAAGAAGTGTATATTGAGAAAGATGATGGTTTTATAGACACAAAAAAAAGGGATATGGTTTTATGATTGCACAAAGCATTATATGGATTGAAGCAAGTGCCAAGAGCATGTTATGAGAGATTGCACAATTATCTGATCAAGATTGGATTTGCAAGAACCAATGACAACAGAAACCTATACTTAAAGATAGAACAAAGCAAAGATACATTATTAGCTGAAATTTTTGTAGATGACATCATATTTAGTGGACAAGATGTGTTATGTCAAAAATTTGCAACAAAGATGCAAATTGAGTTTGAGATGTCTATGTTTGGTGAAATAAAATTCTTTGTTGGTTTACAAATCTATCAAATGAAGAATGGTATCTATATCACTCAATCTAAATATATCAAAGAGATACTAAATTTTTTTGGAATGGAAGAATCCAAACCAGTGAGTACACCCATGGCTACTGGACAAAAGATGACAAAAGATGATGACAAAAAAGAAGTGAACCAAACACTCTACAGATCAATGATTAGAAAACTACAGTATGTTGTACATAGTAGACCTAATATTGCCCTAGTTGTTGGAGTTGTTGCAAGGTTTTCTGCTAATCCCAAGGAAACTCACATGATGGCAGTAAAACAAATTCTAAGATATTTGAAAGGAACTAATGACTATGGTCTATACTACAAAAAGAATGAAAAGTTTGAACTCAAAGTTTACATTGACTCTGACTGGGCTAGAAATGTTGATGACAAGAATAGCACTACTGGTGGAGCATTTCTTTTAGGAAAGAGATTGATCTCCCAGACAAGTAAGAAACAAAATTGCACATCACAATCTACAGCTGAAGCCGAATATATGGCAGCAACAGTCAACTATTCTAACATTGTGTGGTTGAAGATACTACTAAAAGGTATGAAGGAAGAAATCACTGACCCAGTTGATGAGCCTCCCAAAAGGCCATCTTTTCCATGTGATTACTTTCCTTTTTCAGTATTTTGTTTTTAGAAGAAGAAGACTTTAAACTTATGGTTTTTATATATTTTTATATGAAAGGACATAAGTAGGTAAAATGGATGGTGAAAACATAATGTATTTTTCTTAAAGCTAATGGATAGAAGTTGTAGGATATAAGTGATTGCTTGTTGAATAGATAGTCCTTTTTTCTATGCTATGTTATGGGTAGTTTCATTCCTATAGATGAATGTTGTGCAAGAATATTGAATGAAATATCACACTTCTTTCTTAGTATTAAATGATAAAATATATTTATGCATCGAAAGTTATGTATACTAACTGTTTTGTAGGAGTCAAGTTATGACACATTCAAGAATTCCAGCATGGTGTTGAAAGGGTCAACGACAGCCATTACCTTCAGAAGCGCCAGCATAAGCAAGGAATTAAGTAAAGCGGTTGAAGGTTGGCATGTTATAGAATTCTCATGGAGGAATAAGTCAGTTTAGTTCCTGAGAAGACACCGTGCGTAGATCTAGAACCACTGCATGCTATATTCTTGGAAGAACTTGAAGACCTACTATTGTTGTTTGAGATTTATGTTATGGGCATGATGTATCCATTAGTGATCCTCATTAATGGAATGTTCCTAGATTTAGGTTGTAGTGTAGTTCCTCCTTAAATAAGTGGAATTATATAGTTCCATAGGAAAAAGAAGAGTTAATTGATGTAATTTCTGGACTAGAGTTTGATATTGTAGCACTGTTTATTTTCCAAGTATTTTTCCTCCATGAATGAATAGAGTGCAGAATTTGAGTTTCAGTCTCTTATCGTAATTGCATTTCTATTCACTCATCCAAGGGGGCCCACTTGGTGAGTGAATCATTTTATTAGATTAGAAGTTATTTCTTTGCTCATTAAGAAGAAGATAGAACTCTGCTATTCTTGCAACCACTAGTAACAGAAACGGTGCAGTGTTCCTCTAGCATAGGCAAGCAGAGTTAACCTTGCTCGTGATTACTGTTTTCATAGTATAATTGTATTCAATTGAGATAGCATAGATTCCTGAAGCATAATGTATTTCGATTCCATAGGTTTAGCCATGAGAATCAAGGAATTTTGAAGTATATACTTTGCAAACACCATTCCAAGTTTACGTCCCTGGTCGATAACTAAATGAGACTAAATAATCTACTTAGGAGCCATTTAGGGTGTCCAATCCTAAATAGTAGTCCAGTGCTATGTGTTTCTAAGATAATTGTTTGGCCAAGCATTTTTGGCGCCGCTACCGGGGATGGTGTTAGTTCAAACCATTTTGGTGTTCATGATTCCATTTTTTATAGTTAAGGATTTAATTTTAAGAAAAGAATTTTATGCATAGAAGAAGAGATCCTCACAGAAGATTCCTTCCTCATCAATACCAAGCCACACCATTTGATCTTTTTAACCCTGAGCCTAAAGAACCCCAAGTAGATAGTGAAGAAGAAGACCTGTTTGAAAATCCATTTGCAGACGCCCAAGGAGAAATTTCTTCACCTTCATCCTCCGAAGAATCGCTACATCTAGAAGTCCTTTTTGATGAGCTTGGGTATCATGACAACCCATTAGCTCTTGTTGTATAATAGACACCATAGCAGTAACCAGGCCATCCTCCAAGGATGGCTCTCCCTACCTTTCCCTTTCCAATTCCTCCTCAACAAGGCAACCAAAACCTGAAGAACATTCCAGCCGCTGCATTGCCAAAATTCTACGGACTTATCACTTAAGATCTTGAGACCTTCCTCTTCGAGTTCGATATCCTCTATAGGAGCTATGAATACACAAGTGATGCCCATGAGATGAAGTTGTTGTAGAAACTGATGAAAGATCAGATTCACATAACCCGAATACACCTGCATGCAAATGACCTAATACAAAGATGAAGTACGAAAACAAAAAAAGAAGAACTCAGATGTTTACTCAAAATGTGAGAGCAAAATTATCAACTGAATTAATGAAGAGAAAATACAAGGTTCGACCTTATAAAGGTGAATGAAACCCTAAAAGGTAAATACTAGGTTGTGCATTATTAATTAGGAATTAATTAATAACGCACCTAAGAGAAGCTTAAGCTAATAGAGTAATAATAC
>MU227478.1:1911405-1923596 GCA_018584345.1 Thuja plicata | reverse complement strand
TGCTAGTGAATGAGTCAGGTGCCAAGGCGGTGAACTCTGCATCTACCTAGAGAATCCTGAACTGATCCATGGTGCCAAACAAAGTGGAGAACTTGTCCCACATATCCCTGGGTGTAGTCAGACCATCTAGATCAAACAATGTAAAATTCTACGGACTTATCACTGAAGATCTTGAGACCTTCCTCTTCGAGTTCGATATCCTCTATAGGAGCTATGAATACACAACTGATGCCCATGAGATGAAGTTGTTTCCATAAACTCTCAAAGAGGTCACGCTAAGATGGTTTATGAGCCTCGAAGCTAATGCCATACCAAATTGGAATGCCCTGAGAAATATGTTTCTTGAAAAATAAAAAGAATACTGTAGAGGAAGGGATTTAAAAGGAGATGAAATCTTTAAGATGTCATAAAAAGAGGATGAAAGCTTGGAAGACTATGTTTCTAGGTTTATGTATAACTTGCAATGAAATTCTCAACACCAGTTGAATGAGGAATCACAGAAGCATCTGTTCCTCAAAGGTGTCAATGAAGGAAGCATAGAAGCCTTGGATCTTATGGCTGGTGATGACATCACCCAGAAAAACTGGGTGGAGATTAAGACCATATGTATGAATTACTCAAGGGCTACAGTAAAAAAAGGAAGAGGATTAAGAGACTTGCCTCAAAAGACAAATGGCTCTGGAGTGTCTAAGATAGAACTATCCAATCTCCTGTCTGATTTTAAGCAGGATATTATCAATGACATGGCTACTCAGCTGGATACCGTGCAAGCCTAAAGGAAGAAAGAGGATGCGGATGCTATGATAGCTAAATTTTGCTCCCATTGCAGGGAGAAGAAAATAAATTGTAAGTGCAAAACTATTGCATCTGTGGACACTACTTCAATGCCCACCGAGTTCAAGGTAATAGATGAGGAGAATGGAGAGGTCTTTTACATGGATCAAAGGCAACCATGGGCTTAGAGACAAGGTATGCCTCAAGACCCCTTAAATCATTTTGGTTATAATAACAATAATAGTAATCAGTGGCAGAATCAAAACCCCCACAATTATGTCCCTCAAGGACAAAATTAGAATAATCATTGGTCAAACCAACAGCCACAATATAACCAAAATTTTCAGTAGCCATAGTATAACCATAACTTTCAACCTCAGTTTAACCCAAACCAACAGCAGTTTAACCCATATCAATAGCAGTATAATTCATACCAGCAGCCGCAGTGGAATAACCAATGGCAATGACATGTTAACTGGTAACAACAACCTCAGTGGGGGCCCAATCAGCCCAATCAACCTAATCAATAGCAAGCTATTATACCTCCACCTCAGCAACAAGCTATTATGCCTCTGCCTCCTGTAGCCAATAAGAGCCCTTAGAAACCACAATTGCCTACTCAACCAAATCCAAATCCAAACAACAAGCAGCAAGCCTATTCACTACAAGTGAATGATATCCACCTAAGATCAGGGACTACATTGCTTGCACTAAGAGCACCCATAATAACTAATGTTTCTGATACTGAAGAAGCTTCTAACAATCAAAATACTAATGTTCCCCCTGTTGCACCGCCTATTCCAGTTGAGAAAGAACCACCTTTTCCACAAAGATTGGCCCAACCTTCAGTATCCCCTAAAGAGAATACTATTGCAAAATACTTGGTTTACCAACTAAAGCAAATGACTGTCCAAATACCATTATTGGATGCCCTCAAGGAAATTCCAATCTATAATAAAGCAATTAAAGAAGTCTGTATCAAGCACCCTGGTAAGAAAAAGAAAGATCCTGATACTGTCCATGTTCATGGACAACTTTCTGATCTCATGCTTAGTAAAACTTTGATGCCTAAATACTCTAATCCAGGAAGTTCAGTGGTTACAATTCACATTAATGGTATATAAATACAAAATTTTTTGGTTGATTTAGGAGCCTCTATTAATTTTATGACCATGGATGTATTGTTAAGGCTTAGTATCATTGGGTTGAGGGAAACACCCGCTATTCTCCAATTAGCTGATAATTCAGCTGTCAAACCAGATGGTATGGTAGAGGATATTGTTGTCACGCTAGATTCCTTAGAATACCCCTCAGATTTCATCATCCTGTCCCCAAAAGACACACTAGGAGGGTATCCATTAATCTTAGGGAGGCCTTGGTTAGCTACAGAAGATTCTTGCATTGCATACCGCTCAAGGAAAATGACCATATCTGATGGTATTAATACTAAGATATTTAACCCTATATTCTCTAGCCAAACCTCAATCTGAACTTGACCAAGTTATCTGGCCGGATCTAGGAGACACCCCCCTTGAAGCCAATTTAGTATAGCAGCTTATGGTTATTGATAGAAATCCATTTATGGTCTTGCAAGAAGAGGATGATATACTAGTAGCAATTCTTACAAACCAGTATGGCTCTAAAGAACCCTTATATCATGACCCTAACTATTCTTTACAAACCATATTTCCCCAGAAGTCTTCATCCAAGTTTCCTGTAGCACCAGATTATCTCCATACTCTGTTACCCCATGAAATAAAGTCACCTACCTTTGTAAAAATTCTTATGTTGGACAAAGTCAAAGAGTGTAGATTGCCTTAAATAGGTAATTGAATGTCAATAAGGATCTCACTGAATCTCAAATGTCTAGCCTTGAGCATATTTTGCAAAAGAATCAACAAGATTTTGCATGGGACTATACTGACATGAAGGGGATTGACCAAAAATTGTGTACCCATAATATTTATATCAGTCCAGAGTCCAGACCTATTAGGAAACCTCAAAGAAGAATAAACCCTATATTAAGAGATATAGTAAAGGCTGAATTGCAAAAACTTCTCCAAGCTGGCTTCATATATCCCATTTCTGATAGTCAGTGGGTCTCTCCTCTTGTAATTATCCCCAAGAAAGGTGGTAAATGGCGAGTTTGTGTGGACTATAGGGAGCTTAATAAGGCAACCAAGAAAGATCACTTTCCATTGCCCTTTATTGACCAAGTACTTGAAAACCTAGCTGGTAAAAATTATTTTTAATTCTTGGATGGTTTTAGTGGCTACAACCAGATCCAAATATCACAAGAAGACTAGGATAAGACAACGTTCACCTGTCCATGGGGAACATTTGCTTATTCTGTCTTACCATTTGGGTTATTTAATTCACCTGCTACTTTCCAGAGGGCAGTGATAAGCATTTTTTCTGACATTGCTACTGACTGTGTTGAGATATACATGGATGATTTTATTGCACATGGAACTACATTCGAAGAGGCTTATGCTAATTTGGAAAAAGTTCTTCAAAGATGACAAAACTACAATCTCTCACTTAATAGTGAGAAGTGTTACATGATGATGGAGGTGAGAGTTGTCTTAGGGCACTACCTCTCATCCTTTGGAATCTATATTGATCCTGCAAAGATTGTAGTAATTGTCACACTCCCAACCCTAGTAAAGCAGATGGATGTCCAGAGTTATCTTGGTCATGCTGGTTACTATAGGAGATTCATCCAGAACTTCAGTCAACTTGCCACTCCATTATATAATCTATTGAAGAAAGAAGAAGAATTTGAATGGACAACAGAATGTGAGTCATTGTTCTAGCAATTGAAGGATATGTTGACAAAGACCCCTATTATCAGAGGACCAGACTGGAAGTTGCCATTTCATATCCTCACAGCCACATCTGACTATGCAATTAGGGTAGCACTGGGTCAAAAATAAGGAATAGTTGAGCACACCATTTATTACATTAGAAAAAATTTGCAAGGTGCAGAACTAAATTATACTGTTACTGAGAAGGAACTCCTTACTATAATCTATGCATTAAATAAATTTAGACATTACATAACCGGCTATGAAGTATTTGTTTATACTGATCACTCAGCGATCAAATACTTAATGAATAAACCGTCCATTTCTGGTAGATTAGCCAGATGGTTACTCCTCTTGCAGGAGTTTGATATAACTATCATCGACAAACTAGGAAAAGAAAATGTAGCTGCTGATTTTCTGTCTAGATTAAAAGTTCCTAATGATCCTGTAGCAATTGATGATAGCTTCCTGAACAAGCACCTGTTTTCTCTTACAACATACAATCCATGGTATGCTGACATAGAAAACTACCTTGCTACACGACGTGCACCACCCCATTTTTCACCCCATGAACAAAGGCTGTTGGCTGAGAAAAGTTTTAACTTTTCATGGGTATCTAGATCTATGTTCTACATAGGTCCTGATCAAGTCACTTGTAGATGTGTCTGTGAAAATGAGACATATGACATCCTTTGGGCATGTCATGATGATCCGTGTGGTGGCCACTTTGTTGGAAAATGAACAACATACAAAGTATTGACAACCAATTTTTATTGCCCTACATTACACAAAGATGTAGCTAAGCATACCTGGCACTATGATTGATGCCAAAGGATGGGACATCCCACAAAGACTAATGAAATGCCCCTATAGCCTTAGGTGGTGGTAACACTATTTGACAATTGGGGCATCAACTTTGTCGGCCCCATTGAGCCATCTTCCCATGGTAAGTCTTATATCTTGGTATGCATAGATTACGCCACAAAATGGGTTGAAGCAAAAGAAATGAGGCATGCAAGGGACCATAAAGTAGCAGAGTTTCTATATGAATTTATTTTCACTAGGTTTGGTGTGCCTTGAGAAATAGTAACAAACCAAGGGGCACAATTCACCTCTAACCTTATTGTTGAATTAATGAAAGAGTACATAGTGAGGCATGGTAAATCTTCACCATACCATCCTCAAGCTAATGGGCAGGCTAAGATCACATACTGGGAGATAGAAGCCATTATGACCAAAATAGTCGCCATTCACAAAAAGGATTGGGCTACTCGACTTCCTGAAGCCATCTGGGCTTACCACACAACTTGGAAAACCACTATTGGATTCACTCCCTTTGAGTTGGTCTACGGAAAATATGCATCCATGCCTATCGAGTTTCACCATAAGACTCTCAGGATGGCATTGGAATTGGCTATTAACTTCAGCAAAGCATAAGAGGACAGGCTCCTGCAGCTCAATGGATTAGATGAATACAAAAAATCTGCACTTCATAACACAGAACTGATACAACAGCAATGAAAGAAGTGGCACGACCGCTTCATAAAAGATAAAAAGTTTTCCATTGGTGATTGGGCATTGCTCTATGATTCACGGTATCAACATACCCCTGGAAAGTTTTCCTATCGAGTTTCACCATAAGACTCTCAGGATGGCATTGGAATTGGCTATTAACTTCAGTAAAGCATAAGAGGACAGGCTCCTGCAACTCAATGGATTAGATGAATACAAAAAATCTGCACTTCATAACACAGAACTGATACAACTGCAATGAAAGAAGTGGCACGACCGCTTCATAAAAGATAAAAAAATTTCCATTGGTGATTGGGCATTGCTCTATGATTCACAGTATCAACATACCCCTGGAAAATTTCAAACCCACTGGTTGGGATGCTATGAAATAGTTTTAGTATTTGATAATGGTGCTATTAAGCTCTCTACAATTGATCCTATCAGATTCAAACTCCTTGTCAATGGGCATTGCTTAAAGATATATCACAAGCGTGCAAGTTGTCAGGACTTCCTATAGAAGTTCCAGTAGTACTTAGACAGTGTCCTTCCTACAACAGATGCATCTGGGTCTTCCACCCAGATTTTTGCCAAGATGTGATTTTATTCCAGCTTCCATAATAAACACTTCACTTCAGTGATTTGATTTCTTTGTAATAAAAATCTGCATCACCTTTCTCTCTTCCACATGTCCACACTGCAACATCACTCCATCAGTATGTGTCACCTAGCATTAAACTCTTCCTGCAACACATCAGGTTAGTAACGCATACTTTGCACATAAATTATTTTATTTATTTATTATTTTGAAATGAGTGTACTTTTCTTTTTCTATTCTTGCACACACCGGCCTGTTGGGACCCATGCCTTGTACTTAGTTGGGGGGGGGGGGTAGTTATTTAATTCATGCATGTTTTAATACTTCCAAATTCCAAATTAATTTTAGCAAGTGGAAAGACAAAAACTTTATTTCTTTCTTGTCTTTTCATGGTGACCGCCGTTATGTGAGAGCTTAGCTGTCACTCATTTATTAATAGTTGATTTCAAAGCAAATTAAAGTGAGGATCACCTAATAACGACAATTTTGTGATGTGTTTGGGTGGTGAACCTTAACACACATTAATTCCTTTATAAAAATCATTTGAAGTAATTCTTGCTTCCTTAAAATTAATTACTATCCCATACTTCAATTTTTCTCAGAAAGCAAAAACAAAAACATCTTGCGTTCAAAGGAAAGCCAGGCATTTTTCTAAATTTTCTGTAGCAATTGAGCATATCCTATAGAGATATTTTCTCTATCATTTTCAATGGGTGGAGACCTTCAGAGGCACGAGCCAATGGATCATTAGGTGTTACTTGGGGACCTGGCTACCTGTGAATTGTTTTAGAAATGGGGATGGCTGGACTACTACTTAAGCCTTAATGTCTTCGATGACGAAATTGCTTTTCAATTTATGAATTCTTTGAACAACGGGCTTGCAGTAGTGAAAGTTCTAAGGGTTGAATTTTTAGAAGATATAGTGGTATAGGTTATAAATTTGCCACAGAAAGGGGAAAAGTAGACAAAAGACATTGACTTGCGTTCGGCTAGGGTACAATTTACACTGCATAGTGACCCACAGTTTGAGGTTGACAAGAAGCAGGGCACTACAAGAATGTCATTACCTATGGAGTTTTTGTAGCCAGACACATTTATAATATCTTACTTCACCTGTGAGGGATGTTACAAGTACCTGCATGGACTTCACTTCAAAATTCTGAGCACCCTCCGCCATGAAAGTAGGCCAGTAGACTTACCTAGCTTTCTTTTTAATATTTTGAAAAAGAAAGCATCTCTTGTTCAGTCAGGGAAAGCATAGTCCATTTCCCATCACTATTTAATTAAGTTAATTGTAGAAAGGGAGTTAATTAAACAGTCAATTGGGACCTGGGAGGAATTCTTAGCTATGGAAGATTTGGCACCTAGGGTGGTTGGTCTGAGAGGCTAGGGTGTGGGTAGTAGGGTTAATATAACAATAGGGGTTCGTAAAGAAATCCATAAAATAGAACTCATTCCTAAAGAATCCTCTTCTAGACCTACCTTAACTAGGAAATGAGCCTATAATAACAACACTCCTATTTCTGATGATAAGTAAAGAAAAAATAGAAAAAGTTGCTACCACCCCTGACACTTCAATGTCTGAAGAAACTAGGTCTACTATTATAAAAGATAAAGATAAAAACCTAAACGTAGAGGAAATGCATCTAGAACAACAGCTAGCTAATAATAAAAATATAAATCAGATGTTTTAGGAACCCTTGCCTTCTTCCAAGGAAGAAACACCAGAAGAACCTCCTGTAGCCATTACATGGGAGGTGTCCTCCACCAAAAAGAAATGCAAGGAACCTATGAGCTCTTCTCAGACCCCTATGAAGAAGAGTCCTAGACTTTCTACTAGTACTAGTAAAGCAAGAAAAACTCCTAATTCAACTATAAATTTTGAATCCTCTGAGTCTACAGAAACGTCCTCTTTGGAGGCAAAGGCTTCAAATAGAGTAGATGGTGATACCCTAGCCCATGTTGTAGATGAGGAAGTTAAAACTGATCCACAAGTTGAATTCATCCTTGTGGAAAGTGATAAGGATTCTATAGAAACAAAGGGATTTTGCAGTAATTTTGGTCAAGATTCTGATGATGGTTTAGTGAATCTTCCTCCTGATGGGTTTCTTGTAGTGAATAAGGATATTGTAGAAGAAGTGTTTGAGCAGTTGAGAAAAGATGGATTGGATGCATTAGCCAAGGCAGCCGAATCATCCCAAGTGAATGATTCGATAAAAACCCTTTTCATGTATATGACAAGGGGAAATGAGCTACTTTCACTAAAGTGGAGAAAGTAAGAATCCCTTGAGCTACATCTAAGTGGATTAATGTCCTTCAGCAAGGACCCATGCCACGCTCAGATTTTTCCACACCGTTAGCAGCAGGATTAAGTTTGTACTAGAATATCACCTGGGAAAAATCACAATGGGAATTGGAGATAGAGAAATTAAAGAGGATAATTGAGGAGCAGGCTTGTCAGCTTGAGCTGAAAACAAATCGGATTGTAGTACTGGAGAGGAGAATTGAGAAGATCACAGAGTTGATTCCTACAGCAATGGCGTGTATGTCACCTTCCCCAATATATTCATTTTTCCTTAAAGAATAGTTTTTAAATTTTTCAGTTGACAAGGGTTGTTGAGGGATTAAATCCTTCCATTGCTACCCCTCACGAATTCTATGATGCCTTCCGATCAACACCTATGCCCATTAAGAATCTGTTATGTGAGTTATATCTACACAATCTAGTTGTGCCTAACAACAGAGAATGGAACTCACTTCTTTATGTAAGAGATGTGCAGTTGAGGGCAGTTATGTCCTGGGTTCAAAATGAGATCAGCAAAGAGAACTAGGCTCTCCCATATCAAAGTAGTGAGGTTGACACACCCCTTATGTTGAGGCCTGAAGTTCAAATCTCTAAGTGGACATTCCTCGACTGGATTTCAATCACAATGAATCCTAGTGGGGCTCGCAAGGTTCTTCAAGTTAGAGAACAGGGGTATGCATATTGGGAATAACATTCTTCACAAGATGTTGAGGCCATAATTGCAGCTTGTAGGCAGCGGTGGATGAGGATGCCCCATAACTTAAAATTCAGGGAGCCCCACTCTCCACAAAATTTAACCCTTGCTACTCATCGTGTTACATGGTATATAATTCTAGGTCGCACACAGCTACATTATTGGATGCCCTTACGGTTTCAACCTCTAGTCTTCCTGCAGCTGCTGTTGGCAGTTAATGAGAATGCAGAAGAGCATGATATGGTTAAGGAAAGACAGAGGTGGGACAGACTTTGGAAAAGACATGGATACTTTAATCATATTGTGGATGAACCAAGGGAGAAGACCACCAGTGACCTGAGGCTTAGAGCTAGGATCTGAAACTTCATGATTTCTCGGGACCAGAAATAGTGTAGTTGGGGTGAATGATGAGCCTCCCAAAAGGCCATCTTTTCCATGTGATTAATTTCCTTTTTCAGCATTTTGTTTTTAGAAGCAGAAGAATTTAAACTTATGGTTTTTATATATTTTTAAATGAAAGGACATAAGTAGGTAAAATGGATGGTGAAAACATAATGTATTTTTCTTAAAGCTAATGGATAGAAGTTGCAAGATATAAGTGATTGCATGTTGAATAGATTGTCCTTTTTCCTATGCTATGTTATGGGTAGTTTCCTTCCTGTAGCCAAATGTTGTGCAAGAATATTAAATGAAATCTCACACTTCTTTCTTGGTATTAAATGATAAAATATATTTATGCATCGGAAGTTATGTATACTAACCATTTTGTAGCACTCAAGTTATGACACATTCAAGAATTCTAGCATGGTGTTGAAATGGCCAACGACAGCCGTTACCTTCAGAAGCACCAGTATAAGCAAGGAATTAAGTAAAGTGGTTGAAGGTGGGCGTGTCATATAATTATCATAGAGGAACAAGTCATTTTAGTTCCTGAGAAGACACCATGCATAGATCTAGAACTACTGCATGCTATATTCTGGGAAGAACTTGAAGACCTACTCTTGCTGTTTGAGATATTTGTTATGGGCACGATGTATCCGTTAGTAATCCTCATTAATGGAGTGATCCTAGATTTAGGTTGTAGTTTATTTCCTCCTTAAATAAGTGGAATTTTGTAGTTCCTTAGGAAAAATAAGAGTTAATTGATGCAATTTCTGGACTAGAGTTTGATATTATAGCACTATTTATTTTCCAAGTATTTTTCCTCCATGAATGAATAGAGTGCAGAATTTGAGTTTCAGTCTCTTATCATAATTACATTTTTATTCACTCATCCAAGGGGACCCACTTGGTGAGTGAATCATTTTATTAGATTAGAAGTTATTTCTTTTCTCATTAAGAAGAAGATAGAACTCTACTATTCCTATAGCCACTAGTAACAGAATTGGTGCATTGTTCCTACAGCATAGGTGAGTAGAGTAAACCCTGCTCATGATTACTTTTTTCATAGCGTAATTGTATTCAATTGAGATAGCATAGTTTCCTGAAGCATAATGTATTTCTATTCCATAGGTTTAGCAATGAGAATCAAGGAAGTTTGAATGATATACTTTGCAAACACCATTCCAAGTTTACATCCCTGGTCGATAACTAAATGAGACTAAATAATCTACTTAGTAGCCATTTAGGGTGTCCAATCCTGAAATAACAGTCCAATGCTATGTGTTTCTAAGACAATTGTTTGGCCAAGCACCAGTTGTCATATATTGTGATAACATGAGTGCTATTAATATTTCTAAAAATCCTATTATGCACTCAAAGACAAAGCATATAGCTATCAAGTATCATTACTTGAGGGAGCTAGTTTAGAGTAAAGAAGTGAGACTAGGTTATGTGAACACTAAAGAAAAATTAGCAGACATATTCACAAAAGCACTACCCAAGGATGCTCATGAGTATCTACGAGGTAAATTGGGGGTGATTCCCCTAACTGAGGCTAATTAAGTTCTATATGGTACTGTTGCAACAAATATTACATTAAGACTATTTGACACATTGATGCACAGTTAGTCACACTTTAGGATGCTGGCTAAAGTTGTGAAGATGAACAAGGATAGAAAAAAAATCTAGTCATAATCAAGATGACAGGATTAGCATGATACTAAAGATCTATATGATAATGATATCGACGTCTTTGGCATTTTTGTCAAAGAGGGAGAGATTACCTATAAAGAGGGAGAGATTGATGAGAAAGAAAGATTACAAAGAGGCAGAAGTTACTATTTAAAACATTGAAGTGATTATCTACTCAGAGGGAGTCTATAGATGATTAGACATAGATGATTAAAGTGTGATTACAGACATAAAGGGAGAAATGTTTTACAGATAAGAATCAGAATGAAGCTAAAGAGATTAATGAAGATTCATTCATATCAAGAAACACAGGTGAATTTTTGGATTGGTTGGTAACTATGCTTGTTAAATCATTGTTTTAATATTTTGTGTTGCCATCAATTCCAAAGAGGGAGATTGTTGGAAAGTGACAATGCAAGCAATTGTTATTTTTTCATTGCTATCAAACCTTAACTAGTGATACTATTGTTATCTGTTTGAGTACAATATCTATTGTTGATGAAGAATATTTAACAAGAAGACAAAGTGAATGGTTGAGTTAAGGCAAATAAAAGGGTACTTGATCAGTTGGCACTTTGGTAGAGTAATTAGTTGTTTATCTTTCAAAGACAGTTTTTCTGGTTGTTCTGTGCCGAGCAAGTTTGGCTTGTGTTGAGCAAAGTTTCTTGTGCCAAGAAAAGTTACTTATGCCGAGAAAAGTTGTTCGTGATGAGAAAAGTTGTTCAATGCCGAGCACCATTGAAATTTTTGAGTGGAAACAGTTATGTTGGCCAACTTATAGTAATTGGATTAATGATGAGATTTGACATCTCTGACCGACTTAGTTAATTTTATTGGGATATGTAATGTTAATTAAAGATTGATCCATGTCATTTAATGTATGGGTAACCATAATTAATGCATGGTTTCAAGATTTAATTATAGACTACTTTGGAGAAGTTAATGTAATGCAAAGATGGAGTGATCCATTGGATCTGACCTAACCTAAGATCGATGATCTTGTTTATGTAGTAAAAGATTTATCTAACCTAAATAGAGAGGTATATGATAATCTCAAGGGGTTATTCATTGAGTGCGCTAGAGAGGATGTGTATGCAAAAGGTTTGCATAGTTGATTTACTGTTTGGCATGATCTAGCAAAAAAGGCTGAATAGAGAAGCAGAGAGTTGCATGTGTGATTGCTTGACAAATTTCCAAGCAGATCAGAAGGTTGAAATGACAATGCAGGCTATCCAGTAAGTTAACATCAGAGCTGTAATTGGATCTGAATTGCAAAGTAAGTTGTATGCATCAGATTACAAATTTTGATTACTTTCTAACCATTGTATCAGTTAAAATCCTTTAACAAGGTTGACCTAACAGTCATTTGTATAAATCCTCTAACAAGGTGACATTCAGGTGGAATTTTCTAAGTCCTCTAACAAGGCCACT
>MU227478.1:1897596-1911355 GCA_018584345.1 Thuja plicata | reverse complement strand
TAGCATGTTACTGGTGGTTTTTCCCATATTGGGTTTCCACGTTAAATACTTGTGTCAACTTGTATGAATGCTTATGGTTTGTTTTACTGTTATGTTTCTACAAGCTAATTTCAATTGACAGTAAACTACATGATTAAGTTGTTGACATATGCTACTGCTGCCGAATAGATCTGAAATACTAAAAGTTTTTATTTTCTACATCTAGAGATGAGGATAAATGATTCACCCCTCCCCTCTCAGTTATTCTAAATTCATTCTAACAGTTATAATATGCAATATTTTTATGAATTAAACTGTGTATTTTCTTTAGTTGATGTTTTTGTGATGACAAATAAAAAATACATGTTGAATTTCCAAAAGAAATTGTATATGATTTCATGGGTTGTGGAAAATTAGTTTTTCCTATGATGTATCAATTTTAAAAAATATATTAGAGATTGAAAATTAATCTTATTTGTAATGCATGTGATTCGTAAGTTGAGTTTTAGTTTATATTATTACTAATCTTTAATATGTTTTGATCGAGATAAACATTTTTCCTAGTATTCTGAAGAAAATAATTTTAAAAGGACCAAAAATGATCAAACAAAAAAAAATACAAAAACATGAACTAAGAAACACTAAGGAACTATCTATAAGACAAGAAACTCCCCAACAAAGAAAAAGGGTTGTACAATAAAACAAAAGCAATCTTCAAGGCCTCAAGTCAAAGCTAACCAAAGAGCTTTGAAGTGAAGTTTGATCTACTTGGATCATTTTAAGTTTCTATGAAAATAGGTCTCAACTAAAAGAGAAGATTTGAAGATGCATTCTTATCTTTCAAGGAAGATCCTCTCACTTTTGAAAGGAATCCAGAAAAAAATAATGTCCAATCCATCACCTAAAATCAAAGAAGAACCATGAACCAAATAACTCATAGTAGCATCTGTAACTATTCATAACTATACACTAAGTTCGTAGTTCTGGACTAAGTATTGAGCTTATCCTAAAAAACCTAGTAGGAGTGTCCTACTCTATGGGAATGACAAAAACCTAGTGATAAATATTCGCAGTATGTAATCTTCTCTTAGAAAACCAAAATGGAGTGAATATTAATAGAGTTTGGTAACCTCTTACCAATATACACACATGAAGAAAACTTTGGCAAAAAATAAGCATTTTATAGCTTTCATAAACTTGTTAGTACTGAAAAATAAGCCAAAAGCATTGAAAATGCCTCTTAATTTCTCTTCATCTCTACATTCAAAAGGTAGAATTGGAAACCCAAACCAAAGGGGGACATAATTAGATTTTTCCCTTACAGGCTTTGAATCTAAAAGTCCATATTTCTAAATAGAGGATATGTGTTTTAAAGAATAAATGCCCTCCTAACTAAATACACTTATTCTCATCAACAATTCTGAAGGATGAATAGAAGAAACATTTCAACTAATCTTCAATGCAACATATTTTTGAAGCCCAATAATTAATATTATAAAGAAGGATGATGAGAAGATAAAATTCAATTGATCTACAATGCACCATCTTTTTGAAGCCAAATAATGAATATTATAAATATTTAGATGATATTTTGAGAACCTCCATATAAGATCATTTTCCATGAAAGAAATGTATTTGTTTACCAAAGATTAAAATTCATCGAGGGAGACAAGACCCAACTAAGGAAAGGTTAGGCATATCATCACCTAGCCGACATATAAAAATACTAGCTATATGCTTAACATAAGGAACCTCACACAACATATCAAGTTGAGACTTAGCGGAACCTCCACTGAAGACATATCATCTTGAAGCCATAATACTTCTATAATGGATCTACAATACTATAGAACCAAGAAAAATCTTACACACATAGTGAATCCCCATTGGAAGTAGGGATCTTTCGACACTTAACTCCTTCATTCATGAACACAACCTCTCTAAAGTTGTCGACGAGAGGAATAGGTGGCTCTATAATAAAATTATTTCATAAGATGAACTCAAAACTACCCTTTTAACCCACTCATAAATATTACCAAACACATGAATAATAACCACTTTGTTGAGAATAGAATCCAATAAAATATCCAAAACAATCTTGATGTTATTTAAACCTTAAATCTTTAAAAAAATATGAGGGAGAGTATTGTGTAAATTTTAAATCATTACAATTATAAAAGGGGAGGAACAAAATTATAACACAACAATTTTTAGGAAAATTGTTTTGTGAGAAATCCTCAAACTTGAAAGTAGCTCAATGAATTATTCACTAATCTAAACATAGACATAATACACTTGCAAAACAAGGCTTTATAAGTTCATCACCAATATAGGAGCATAATATTGTAATAAAAAGGACAATTAATTAAAAAGCATCAAATGATAAATACAGAATATGGTTTGTGATACAAAGTTAGAAAACCAACTCCCAAATCTCAAGATTAGTTCAGAAACTAAAAATTACATATTCTTTCCACATATCATAATCCTATCAAAATCCACCCACAAAATGAATCATTTTAATTTTGATTGATTATCTTTGTTAAAAAATGTCATATGAAACATCATAACATGCACCATAAGTTTGTCAACAAATGCAAGACCCTCTTAGAAATTTTTGGTTTCATATCTTTTATTACTAATATCATTAGGCCCAACCTATAAATTCCACAAACTTTCAAAAAAGGGCTGCATGAGACTATTTCTTTGCAAATGTGTAGTATAAAGAGGAATAGGAGGATTTTTCTCTTTAGAGAGGTTAGGATTCCAATCACTATTCACCTATTCTTAGGTTGGGATGAAAGATAAGGTTTATACAGATATTCATCCTTACAAAATATTTCCTTAAGGAGATAAATCATCAAGCAAATGTTGAACATTGGGATTATAGAAAATTATTTAATAAAGAGAAGAAACTCCAAGAAAATCTGAGGTGCATAAACTAGCTTCCTAAATCACTTCCATTAAGGTAGATTTAGGAGGAGAGGATCTAGTACCCTCTAATATGTAATTTTTAGGTGTATAATATATATCCTTTGTAACTAAATAGATTATAGGTGTATAATCTATATCCTCTCCTCCTAAATATACCTTAATGGAAGTGATTTAGGAAGCTAGTTTATTACTACTTTGCTCTTACACTCTTCCCTAGCCCCCCCCTCATTTTGCATGCCCATTTCTCTCACCAACCCCCCTTTCTCTTTTATCTTCTAAGTGAGGCCTGGTCTGCATCTTATTTTTACATTCCTTCATGCTCTTTGCTCTTATCCTGACGATGGATCACAGAGTGTGATCCAAAATTTTGATACTAAAAATTACACACAATCAAAACCAGAAATCAAGTTCAAAAATAATTTAATAATTTAATATTAAATATTAAAGCTAATATGATTAATAATAATATAACATATATATTATAGTATTATTAATCAACATATATTATATGTATTCTAATGATCATACAACTTAAGCTATAAACATTAACACTCCCTCTTAGCTTGAGAGGATGATCAAACAAAATTTGTAGTGGTCTCCTGTGTCAACACTTATGACCCTTACCATAGCTACACAAAACATCAACACTCTCTCTTAGGGAAGACAAAATTCATCAAAATACAATTCACAAAAATCCATTACTTTAAGAGAGAATTTTTCACTTCATCATGATATCAAGAGATATGGCCTGACCAAGAATATCAAGTCTCATGATATTCACCATAACTCAAAAAATATTTTAGATATCACCTCAATATGATATCAAAGATATGGTCTGACCAAGAATATCAAGTCACATGACATTCACTATAACAAAAAAGTATTTTTGATATCACCTCAATATGATATCAGAGATATGGTGTGAACAAGAATATCAAGTCTCATTATTCACCATAACTCAAAAGTATTTTAGATATCACCTCAATATGATATCAGAGATATGGTCTCACCAAGAATATCAAGTCTCATGATATTCACCATAACTCAAAAGTATTTTAGATATCACCTCAATATAATATTAGAGATATGGCCTGACCAAGAATATCAAGTCTCATGATATTCACCATAACTCAAAAATATCCTATAGGTAATGTGTACTTACCATAAGAACATTCACATCTTCTATTATGATCTGTTTCAGGCATCACAAGATGTCTATCACAATAGAAGATGTCATCTATCATGGTCCATTTCAGGCATCACAAGATGTCTATCACAATATAAGATGCCATCTATCATGATTTGTTTCAACCATCAGAAGATGTCTATCACAATAGAAGATGTCATCTATTATGATCTATTTCATCCATCATAAGATGTCTATCAAAAAAGAAGTTGCCATCTATCATGATCTGTTTCAGCCATCACAAGATGTCTATCACAATAGAAAATTCCATCTATCATGCTTTATTTCAGCCATCACAAGATGTCTATCACAATAAAATATTCCATCTATTATGATCTATTTCAGCCATCACAAGATGTCTATCATAATAGGAATATTCATTCTATCATGATCTATTTCAGCCATCATAAGATATCTATTAGAATAGAAAGCTAAGTTATTGTAAGATTGTCACCTTTCAATAACTATTAAAAATACAAGTGATAATCATTTGGAGGTCATCACTTCCTCATGATGTATAGAGGGGGAAGGCCCATTAAAAATATCGAGTCACACACATGACATCCATCATGCCTCAGTTCAAAGGGTGTAAACAAGGGATTTAACCTCGAACTTCTCTCACAGAGAAGAGCTCATTGAGCAGATATTAATCTGTTGATCATCCAAGATTGATTATGATGAAATGTCAAACTCCCTCTGAGTCTGATATCAATCTTCTTAGCTCCTCATCCAAAGTTACCTCTAAATAGTCAAACTCCCTTTGAAAAAATTTTATTGTGCTTCTGTCCTAAAGGTATGTTAGAGAGAGATTACAAATAGCTTATAAACTAAACTATCTCATACGGAAATACCAAAGATAGAAGCATACATGATTTTACTAGCCAATATTATAGCATAAATTTTTAAAAAATCAATAATACATGTGCATTAATAAAATATGAAATACTTATCTTAATTTTCAAATATTTCCTTTTGTAAGGTGAGCCCATATAGGAAATATCAACTCTCATAAAAATTTGAAGTTGTTTGTGGTGAACAAGCTACAAGAGATCATACTATGGTTCGTGCTAAGAATGTCAATGACCTTCATGCAGAGAGAAATCCAAGAGTGCATTATCACCATTTTCTCACTCTCCATTAAGGATGGTTGAAATGGAAATGTAACATTGGTTATTATTTTTCCCCCACAGTGTACAATTCCCACTCTTATATCTTTGAATAATTCTCATGTCTTCTTATGAAATGACTTCATTTATTCAAGAGAGGTGACACTATATAATTGATTCTTTCTTTATATAAGGATAAACCCTTCCTTGAATTCATGCTTCTTTGTTATTTCTTGACCACGATCATAACAAATTAATATATCTCTTTAATGAAAGTCTCTTTCAGGAATTTCACATAGACCCGTACATATTCCATCATAACTTTTGAATCCAAACTTTTCTCTCTAATCCCTTTGGTGCGATTCTTGGAAATTAGGTTTTCACAAACATATCCAAATTTTATAAAATTCCAATGGTGGATGTGTGTGATATGGTCCTTTTACCGAGACTTTATTTTCTAAGACACTCACACATTCACCATCAACAAACTACTCTCTTACATTTTTACTCTAGCTCTGATACCATGTTAAGTTTTAGGATAGATGCAAATGTAATAGAACTATATATTGTATTTATTTTCCAAATGCAGCAATCTCTCTTTCATTTATATTGGGAATGAGGATAGGAGATACATGTCCCTTCATGAGACATGTCTATTCATTATTATTTATAAGAAAGGACATGCCTCTTCCCATTAATTATAATTTAATCAACCTTATAATGTTTCATCAATCAATTATTGATTAATCTTTAGATAATTTAATATTAAATATTAAATTTCATATGATGAATAATAATATAACATATATATTATATTATCATTAATCAACATTTATTATATGTAATCTAATGATCATACGACTGAAGCTACAAACATTAAAAATAACTCCCTATGTCAAAGTGATAAAATTTATGACTTGATCATCATGATTTAACCTAATCAAGGAAAAAATGTCACAAATTTTAATCAAGTATTAATTTTGAGATGAGCATTCCAAAATGTGTACCAAATTAAGGTGTGATAAGTAGAAACACGAAAAAATGCCACACATGGTAATAGGGCCTAAGTACACAAACGATAATATTCGAATGAAAGAATTAAAGGGGGAACATCTATAATTAAGGGCCCTAATTAATTAATTTGGGATAAAGGACTTAAATGCATAGAAAAAGTGCTATAATGAATACACACTAAAATTGGCACTAAATAATCATGGAATTGGACACACGTAAGTAGTGCATACAATTTACAACGCTATAAGATGACTCTACAATTAGGTCTAAGAAAAGTGAATGCAAATGAGACATGCAATGTGGATTGTCATTATGTCTTACTGGCCTAATGAAAAATGAGGATATAAAGAGAGCTTTTAGTTTGGTCTTTAGGTCCCAATTGCAAACATCAAAGGTCAGTGACTTATAGTTGGATCTTAGAGACCCGACTACAATTATGGTTATGGTCTAGATGACAAACTTGGGTCTCATATAATTGACTGTAATTTTTATTTTAGTGTGGATGACTTGCATTTGCGAGACCCGAATACAATTTTGATTGCTAGGTGACTTGTAATCAGGTCTCAAAGTCTCAATTACAAGTGGGAGCTAAGGAAAAGTACTTGGAAGTTAGGATCTAAACCCTGATATACAATTTCTTACCTATGAAAACAATATAAGGTAATTCTAATGCACCCAAAAATTGTGCCTAATACCTTGACGAAAAAAATTATATAGAATTATCGATTATTTTTTCCAAGATCCAATTTGAGATAATACAATTAATAGTATAAACCAAATGGGTTTCCGCTTGGCAATTTTAGAAAAAATAAATTAATATAAGAATTTCTCTAGACTTTGGAATAACTATTTACAACCAATATTCCTTTTACTAATCAACACATCTACTTAAAAATTAATTTTTAACATCTATTAATATTGAATAGGTTTATGATTGATACATAAACTTACTATGCCTTGTGTTTCATTATTTTTAAAGATAACTAAGGGTCTCCTCATTCATGGCAATTTTCCAAGACTCTATATATCATTCATATAAACAACCTCCAATGAAATTGTAAAATTTTCAATATTAATAATAACTAAAATATATCTCTAATTAATGTATTATATTTGTCAAGTTATTTTCTAGGATAAGTAGACAATATTAATAACTAGGGTTGATATTCTCCCACTTTTATAGCTCCAAAAACTAGATCTCTACTCATCTTCAAATATTTTGTTTTCTTCTCATTTAATTATTTTTTATTGGGACTTTCCAAGGTTTCCAATGTTCACTAGTTTTCACTCAAGATTCAAAGATTCAAATTTATCTAAATTCAGCGTCCACCCTCTGCCAGATTAACCACAAACTAGATAGGTTAGAATCAACTACAAATGAAGGAACTCATAGTGTTCACCTATATATCAACACAATTGCCAAAAAAATTATCTATTTAGATTTGCACCTCAAAGAAGAAATCCAAATCATTGTGTGAAATAAAAATAAAGCATTTCATACCATCATGACCTTTCTACATTAATTTCTTAAATAAATTACTCATTAGATGTTAACATAGATGAATAAAATTACAAAATTGATAGAAATAAAGCAATTGGAATAGCCTACGATAATTAATTTTCAAAGAACCAATACACTTAAAGCTAATATCACTAAATCCTCATAAAATTTCTTAACATGTAGTGAATTCTAGTGAGTCAATTGAGACACATTACATAGTTATGTTGTAATCCAAAGAACATAAATACATAACTTTGACTGCACAAAAGTATATCACTTAAAAATTAGGGAAGAAAATCCTTATACATAATTAATCTTAACTCCAAAATCACATTACCCATAACATGTGATGCGGCAAGATGCAGACTAAAGTAGTAATTCCTACTCATAGAAAAGTGAATTGTCAAACAAGTATGTATTCCCTTAATAAAACAAGTATGTATTTGGTCACAAATGTCAACCAACTACTTCCTTGAACATGATCCGATGAGTAAATAGAACAACATATTTAATCCATGGAAATCCAAAAGCATATGTAACAATATGTAACCATATACTTACCAATCATCCAGATTGATATTATGTCATTGGCACATCTGATGAACTTCTAGACTATCTTCAATCATTTAGATTATATGTGAAGCTATAACTTTAAGTTGTATCATATCAAATCTTCAATTCGCTTCTCCAATAATGTTAATAGTCTCAAGAGCTGACATCAATGAAAACACCTTGTAGCACATATTTTTAACCCATGGAGTCATGGACTACTTATGGACTCTTTGGTTGAAGTGTTGTATATGATTTTATTTAACTTTTTATTCTTGTTTTTTAGGATGATTAATATTATGTCATGGTTTAATCATGATTACTATTTTATAATTTTTGCATGATACAATTGTATTATATGTTTATGTGGAAAAATCTTATCTTCGAGGAGGAGACAATTAGCTAATGTTTTCATATTTATGAATATTATTCATAGGTTCTCGATATGTGACATTTATATTAGTTTGATTCAATTTGTATTGCTTAAATGATTATTTTCTTAATTACTTCATAATGGTGCTATGTTGTATTTGGAGTTTGGTATAGATTGATTAGTTATACATGCTCATGCATACATAGAGAATTAGGTGAGGCTAGCATTCTCCTATGATCAGAGACATGTTTTATGTTAGTTGATGTTATCATCCCAAGGAAGAAGGAGATTTCACTAGATACATACATGGTAGGATATTTTATTAGAGTTAGTCATGCTGATTTGGTTCTCTTAATAATAATAATATTCACTCCCCACCCTTGGTCTACTCAGAAGTTTACTATTTGAGAGGTATTTCCCATTGTTCCTTTTAGGTACATTAATTTTATTCTTTTTCTTTCATAGACATGGATGTTGAACTATGGATATTATTAGTCATCGAGGACTCATTTGAGAGATGTTTTCCATTTCCTATATTCTTGTGTATTTGAGATGACTATGTGGATATTAGGACTTGAAGATAAATACCTTAACCATGAAAGGGCTCCAACTCATTATGTGAGGCTTACATAGATGTTAGAATTGCATGATCAACACTACAAAACATAATATAAAAATAAATAGAAGCTAATTAGCCACGGTTTAAAACCAACTAACATAGGAAACTAATAGAGGGGAGATTAATCTCCTTCCAATCTTCATTGAGATCCTTGATACTATCCACAAAGTAAGTCTTTATAGGAGGACAGATAACTACATCAGAAGAACTCCCATTTTTACCCAACTGAATAGAAACCTACAAACTTTCCATGTGTCTTCTTAATTTAGCTTTCCTAAATTCTAGTTTCTCCTATAGAGTGTTAACATAATAGGTCATTTTATCCATCATCTGTTTTCTATAACTTACCATGCCTACCAAGTTTTTTTTGACCTGAGTATGATTTTGTTTGATATTAGTAAGGGCACAAAGCATTTCTTTCTTCTCTTCATCGGATGGAATGAGGGTCTTCAACTCTCTAATTTCATCTTATTTAATTTCAAAATTATCCAATTTTTGTACCAGTTCATCAGCCACCTCCCAAACACCATAATATTCCTTGGTGCGGGACCAATCCCTCACTTTAGCTTCAGCCTTTGAAATAACTTCAATAATTTTAATATTTTTCCTAGAAGTGTCCAACTGTGCAATCAGCCACTTGATAATAGATTTCTATCTATTGTAAAGGATGCATAACCTATCCACATTATTAATAATCTGATCATATTTGAGAATTTCATCATTAGGGGTGAGATTGTGGGAATAAGGAGGGAAAACATTTTGAGGGATCTTAGGGTCATTTGGGTACCTTTGAGGAATATAAACAAGGGAAGAGGGGTTGTGAGTCTTGTTGGGAGTCTTGGTAGGAGTACTACCTAGGGTGCACTCCAACCCAGTGGACCAGGACGAAGAAAAATCCTTAGAAACAACAACTAATTTTTCCAATTCTTTATCTTTTCCTAAGGCTTTAAACTTGTCTTTCCTCGTGGGATTAACCCTAGTAAAACTAGGAGGTGAAAAAATATAAAAGATAAGGAAACCATATTACTATCCACATGTTTATTTAACTCCTTAATCAAATTAGGGTCTTATTGACCTACTTTTGAGGTCAAAGCTAGATGCAAATTGAATAAGAGGATGAAGGAAATCTTATTTTTATGTGTTTAATCTCCTTATTATTTGGTTTTTCTATGATATTGATGTTCGTATTGATTTAGGAGGATGGTGACATTATGAGTGAGTACACAATAATATGTGTTGTATTTGTGAAGTTTTGTGATTTTTCTTGCCAATTAATACTTTGATTTACTTACCACACCTTGGTATGAGCATTTTTTATAGATCATAAATAATTTTTTCTTCATTTTAGAGTTGGTATTGTCCATGTAGTTGTAGTTCATGGACATTCATATACTTCATTGACAAGTTGTGATACAGTGAACATAATAGTGGCTTATGGATTGAAATGTTGTTGGAATGAGTATATTGATGTCCTCTATACCTAGGAGGTATTGATGGTCATATTTATTGACATGTTTTGTGGATTTTATTTGGACCATCATGTTTATTTTTTATTTATGAAAGTAACTTGGATTATTTGTTATCATATTGGACTCGATGCTTATGTTCTTGGATTGGTGCATCCCCACCTTGGCTTGTTCATTTTCTTGTAAGGGTGAAATTTTGGAGAATGAGATAATTTCTTACTGGAGATGATGGTCACTTGGTTTTATTGTAGGTTTCTCAATGGAGCACAAGAGCATGTTCAAAATTCATGTGGTTTCATGTATGGCTATAATTATGCATTTTATTCACTAAACTTAATAAAATGTATTGAACTAGTGAGAGAATGTTGTGATAATATATTTTACACCTTTCATTATATTTATAGTGTATTAGTTTATTATTATGTTTATGTTTCACCTAGGCAAACTTAGATGGACATGCATAAATAGACATGGCATTCTTGGGGCCACTTTATGTTTTGTATTCCTACATTGGGATTATATTTAATTTGGGTGTCACATTGGGATTTGATATTGTATTTATTTAATATTGGAGAAAACTATGTCATAAAGTGAAAAGTTAGTACACAATATTATATGAGGGTTGAATGGTATCATGTTCACATGGGTTTTTGGAACATGGTATTACTTCACCACTAGTCCTATTTTGTTCTATAAAAGAAAACACATATTAGTGGTTTTGGTTGGTTGGTTGAGTGGGCTATAATTATTGATTCTTTTTTAAGGTTGCATTTCTTAAGTATATTGCATGAGATGTGTGGGCACATGCTTGTAAAAATGGAGAATGCATCAAAGGGATTGATATTTTAGGAGTATTTGTTAGAATACTTCAGAGATAACTGAGAGGGGGGAGGGGTGAATCAGTTATCTACAACTTTAAATCTTTATCTTATACTTATTAATCCAGATTGATACAAAGTAAATGCAAATATAGATAACACTTTACACAACACATCAATTTGATTACGGGGAAACCAAATGGTGAAAACCCCGGTGGGAATTAGTACCCACAAAGAACTATACTATTTATAGTCATCCCTGTTAAAAGATCTTCCAACCCTATTAGGAGTTGTACATTACAATGCAGTAGTATAGTGACCTAGTTAAGGGTCGGACCCTATTATGAGTCTTTTACAATAACCCTGTTAGGGGTGGAGGACTCACTGTCCAAGTGGTGAAGGATACAACCTTCTGGTTATTTGATACACACTGTATCAACAAGGTGAACTTCTATTTGTGACACTACTTGTCTGATCAGTTCCTTTTGTGCACCAATGCTTTAACCTCTTATAAAGCACTAAAACAATCTTATTTGTATTCTAAAAGCTTCAAATTCAATATCTATATTATCAACATATGATAAATATAGCTCTACTACTTTAACACTCTGCTCTGCTTTTCTAATCTCTAGCTTTCGCAACTCTTCTTGTCACAAATGACCTTCTATAAGTACATAAACCACGTATGAGATCATGGGACCTATAAGAAAAATCTTCTTAACATCCTTGTTGGCTCTACTAAGCATGCAAGCGTATTTACAACCACACAAGTACTAACTGAATAGACGTGTCGCTTCATTGAATCGGCTTCATCATTTTAACCAAAACTTTGCAATCTTCTTGAAACATGTTTGGCATGTTTAGATTAATATCAAAAAATCATAACTCATCATGAATATACACATGCATATCCTGAAGATAGGCACAAATCGATTAACATGTTACATACGTTGGCCTTAAACCATTATTCCTCCAGAACTGTAACCGTCAATAATAGAATTACATATCTTAACTGAATCTTCATATCTGAGTCTATGTGTATGAACATAGCATAGTAAACATGTCAACAACATGTATCTATCCACGCTGGTCTTCATGTCATCATATTGATAAGTATATACAGAAGTATGATTGTGTATTATATGTTGTCATTAATGACAAACATAAAATCAATCAACTATTCAGAATCAAATCTCCAACAATCTCCCCCTTTGGCATTGATGGAAACATATGATAAAAAAAACTTCTATTCATGGTGTCTTCACTCTTTTATAATCTTCTCAATATCCTCATCAAAGATTCATCTACACTACTGCAGTTACATAGACTGTGTATACTACCCCAGAGTATAAGCTCCTTGTATGTGTTCCTTGTTTTTTTCTCTTTGTTTGTGTTCCTTATTTTTAGTATATACTCCCCCATTGACATCAATGGAAAAGGGTGCCATAAACCATTCTACACAGGTACTACTCTAGAAGTAGAGTAGTCAACCATTCATCAATCACACAGGACTGATGTACTTGCTACTTTTTCTAATCACACTTAGGAGAGGGAATGACTCCCAACTTCTCCCTTAGATACTCAAAAGTATCCTTTGCTAAAGGCTTTGTGAAAATTTCTTCTAACTGATCTTTTGTGTTTACATAATCCAATGTCACTTCCTTGTCTGCAACTTTTTCTCTCAGAAAGTGATACTTGATCTCTATGTGTTTTGTCTTTACGTGCATTACAGGGTTCTTAGACATGTTAATAGTACTGGTGTGGTCATAGTGAATAAAAACAAGATAGTCAACCTGAATACCAAAGTCTTTAACCATCTGTTTGATCCAAACAATTGTTGTACAATTCAATGTTGCTGCAACATATTTTGCCTCTGCCATTGATTGAGAAATACAGCTTTTCTTCTTGCTTGTCCAAGATACCAACCTTTCTCCAAGAAATACCGCTCCTCCTAAAGTGCTCTTCTTTTCATCAATACAACCTTCCCAATCTGCAGCAGTATACACATGAAGTTGTGTATTCTCTGATTTAGGATACCATCAACCATAGTCTATAGTTCCCTTAAGATATCTGAATATCCTCTTGACTTCCATTAAGTGATTATGCTTGGGTTCAGCTGCAAATATTCCAACAATGCCAACTGCATTAGATATGTCAGGTCTTGATTGAGTTAGATAAATAAGCTTTCCAATCATAGATTTATACAATGTTTTA